>JAEIFK010000007.1:0-65300 GCA_018901825.1 Drosophila funebris | reverse complement strand
ATTACATATTACATATTACATATTACATATTACATATTACATATTACATATTACATATTACATATTACATATTACATATTACATATTACATATTACATATTACATATTACATATTACATATTACATATTACATATTACATATTACATATTACATATTACATATTACATATTACATATTACATATTACATATTACATATTACATATTACATATTACATATTACATATTACATATATTACATATTACATATTACATATTACATATTACATATTACATATATTACATATTACATATTACATATTACATATTACATATATTACATATTACATATTACATATTACATATTACATATTACATATTACATATTACATATTACATATTACATATTACATATTACATATTACATATTACATATTACATATTACATATTACATATTACATATTACATACATATTACATATTACATATTACATATTACATATTACATATTACATATTACATATTACATATTACATATTACATATTACATATTACATATTACATATTACATATTACATATTACATATTACATATTACATATTACATATTACATATTACATATTACATATTACATATTACATATTACATATTACATATTACATATTACATATTACATATTACATATTACATATTACATATTACATATTACATATTACATATTACATATTACATATTACATATTACATATTACATATTACATATTACATATTACATATTACATATTACATATTACATATTACATATTACATATTACATATTACATATTACATATTACATATTACATATTACATATTACATATTACATATTACATATTACATATTACATATTACATATTACATATTACATATTACATATTACATATTACATATTACATATTACATATTACATATTACATATTACATATTACATATTACATATTACATATTACATATTACATATTACATATTACATATTACATATTACATATTACATATTACATATTACATATTACATATTACATATTACATATTACATATTACATATTACATATTACATATTACATATTACATATTACATATTACATATTACATATTACATATTACATATTACATATTACATATTACATATTACATATTACATATTACATATTACATATTACATATTACATATTACATATTACATATTACATATTACATATTACATATTACATATTACATATTACATATTACATATTACATATTACATATTACATATTACATATTACATATTACATATTACATATTACATATTACATATTACATATTACATATTACATATTACATATTACATATTACATATTACATATTACATATTACATATTACATATTACATATTACATATTACATATTACATATTACATATTACATATTACATATTACATATTACATATTACATATTACATATTACATATTACATATTACATATTACATATTACATATTACATATTACATATTACATATTACATATTACATATTACATATTACATATTACATATTACATATTACATATTACATATTACATATTACATATTACATATTACATATTACATATTACATATTACATATTACATATTACATATTACATATTACATATTACATATTACATATTACATATTACATATTACATATTACATATTACATATTACATATTACATATTACATATTACATATTACATATTACATATTACATATTACATATTACATATTACATATTACATATTACATATTACATATTACATATTACATATTACATATTACATATTACATATTACATATTACATATTACATATTACATATTACATATTACATATTACATATTACATATTACATATTACATATTACATATTACATATTACATATTACATATTACATATTACATATTACATATTACATATTACATATTACATATTACATATTACATATTACATATTACATATTACATATTACATATTACATATTACATATTACATATTACATATTACATATTACATATTACATATTACATATTACATATTACATATTACATATTACATATTACATATTACATATTACATATTACATATTACATATTACATATTACATATTACATATTACATATTACATATTACATATTACATATTACATATTACATATTACATATTACATATTACATATTACATATTACATATTACATATTACATATTACATATTACATATTACATATTACATATTACATATTACATATTACATATTACATATTACATATTACATATTACATATTACATATTACATATTACATATTACATATTACATATTACATATTACATATTACATATTACATATTACATATTACATATTACATATTACATATTACATATTACATATTACATATTACATATTACATATTACATATTACATATTACATATTACATATTACATATTACATATTACATATTACATATTACATATTACATATTACATATTACATATTACATATTACATATTACATATTACATATTACATATTACATATTACATATTACATATTACATATTACATATTACATATTACATATTACATATTACATATTACATATTACATATTACATATTACATATTACATATTACATATTACATATTACATATTACATATTACATATTACATATTACATATTACATATTACATATTACATATTACATATTACATATTACATATTACATATTACATATTACATATTACATATTACATATTACATATTACATATTACATATTACATATTACATATTACATATTACATATTACATATTACATATTACATATTACATATTACATATTACATATTACATATTACATATTACATATTACATATTACATATTACATATTACATATTACATATTACATATTACATATTACATATTACATATTACATATTACATATTACATATTACATATTACATATTACATATTACATATTACATATTACATATTACATATTACATATTACATATTACATATTACATATTACATATTACATATTACATATTACATATTACATATTACATATTACATATTACATATTACATATTACATATTACATATTACATATTACATATTACATATTACATATTACATATTACATATTACATATTACATATTACATATTACATATTACATATTACATATTACATATTACATATTACATATTACATATTACATATTACATATTACATATTACATATTACATATTACATATTACATATTACATATTACATATTACATATTACATATTACATATTACATATTACATATTACATATTACATATTACATATTACATATTACATATTACATATTACATATTACATATTACATATTACATATTACATATTACATATTACATATTACATATTACATATTACATATTACATATTACATATTACATATTACATATTACATATTACATATTACATATTACATATTACATATTACATATTACATATTACATATTACATATTACATATTACATATTACATATTACATATTACATATTACATATTACATATTACATATTACATATTACATATTACATATTACATATTACATATTACATATTACATATTACATATTACATATTACATATTACATATTACATATTACATATTACATATTACATATTACATATTACATATTACATATTACATATTACATATTACATATTACATATTACATATTACATATTACATATTACATATTACATATTACATATTACATATTACATATTACATATTACATATTACATATTACATATTACATATTACATATTACATATTACATATTACATATTACATATTACATATTACATATTACATATTACATATTACATATTACATATTACATATTACATATTACATATTACATATTACATATTACATATTACATATTACATATTACATATTACATATTACATATTACATATTACATATTACATATTACATATTACATATTACATATTACATATTACATATTACATATTACATATTACATATTACATATTACATATTACATATTACATATTACATATTATATTACATATTACATATTACATATTACATATTACATATTACATATTACATATTACATATTACATATTACATATTACATATTACATATTACATATTACATATTACATATTACATATTACATATTACATATTACATATTACATATTACATATTACATATTACATATTACATATTACATATTACATATTACATATTACATATTACATATTACATATTACATATTACATATTACATATTACATATTACATATTACATATTACATATTACATATTACATATTACATATTACATATTACATATTACATATTACATATTACATATTACATATTACATATTACATATTACATATTACATATTACATATTACATATTACATATTACATATTACATATTACATATTACATATTACATATTACATATTACATATTACATATTACATATTACATATTACATATTACATATTACATATTACATATTACATATTACATATTACATATTACATATTACATATTACATATTACATATTACATATTACATATTACATATTACATATTACATATTACATATTACATATTACATATTACATATTACATATTACATATTACATATTACATATTACATATTACATATTACATATTACATATTACATATTACATATTACATATTACATATTACATATTACATATTACATATTACATATTACATATTACATATTACATATTACATATTACATATTACATATTACATATTACATATTACATATTACATATTACATATTACATATTACATATTACATATTACATATTACATATTACATATTACATATTACATATTACATATTACATATTACATATTACATATTACATATTACATATTACATATTACATATTACATATTACATATTACATATTACATATTACATATTACATATTACATATTACATATTACATATTACATATTACATATTACATATTACATATTACATATTACATATTACATATTACATATTACATATTACATATTACATATTACATATATTACATATTACATATTACATATTACATATTACATATTACATATTACATATTACATATTACATATTACATATTACATATTACATATTACATATTACATATTACATATTACATATTACATATTACATATTACATATTACATATTACATATTACATATTACATATTACATATTACATATTACATATTACATATTACATATTACATATTACATATTACATATTACATATTACATATTACATATTACATATTACATATTACATATTACATATTACATATTACATATTACATATTACATATTACATATTACATATTACATATTACATATTACATATTACATATTACATATTACATATTACATATTACATATTACATATTACATATTACATATTACATATTACATATTACATATTACATATTACATATTACATATTACATATTACATATTACATATTACATATTACATATTACATATTACATATTACATATTACATATTACATATTACATATTACATATTACATATTACATATTACATATTACATATTACATATTACATATTACATATTACATATTACATATTACATATTACATATTACATATTACATATTACATATTACATATTACATATTACATATTACATATTACATATTACATATTACATATTACATATTACATATTACATATTACATATTACATATTACATATTACATATTACATATTACATATTACATATTACATATTACATATTACATATTACATATTACATATTACATATTACATATTACATATTACATATTACATATTACATATTACATATTACATATTACATATTACATATTACATATTACATATTACATATTACATATTACATATTACATATTACATATTACATATTACATATTACATATTACATATTACATATTACATATTACATATTACATATTACATATTACATATTACATATTACATATTACATATTATACATATTACATATTACATATTACATATTACATATTACATATTACATATTACATATTACATATTACATATTACATATTACATATTACATATTACATATTACATATTACATATTACATATTACATATTACATATTACATATTACATATTACATATTACATATTACATATTACATATTACATATTACATATTACATATTACATATTACATATTACATAT
Source organism: Drosophila funebris (assembly GCA_018901825.1). Lineage (NCBI taxonomy): Eukaryota > Metazoa > Arthropoda > Insecta > Diptera > Drosophilidae > Drosophila > Drosophila funebris. The sequence goes on along the minus strand of JAEIFK010000007.1, from coordinate 58,958 downwards.
TACATATTACATATTACATATTACATATTACATATTACATATTACATATTACATATTACATATTACATATTACATATTACATATTACATATTACATATTACATATTACATATTACATATTACATATTACATATTACATATTACATATTACATATTACATATTACATATTACATATTACATATTACATATTACATATTACATATTACATATTACATATTACATATTACATATTACATATTACATATTACATATTACATATTACATATTACATATTACATATTACATATTACATATTACATATTACATATTACATATTACATATTACATATTACATATTACATATTACATATTACATATTACATATTACATATTACATATTACATATTACATATTACATATTACATATTACATATTACATATTACATATTACATATTACATATTACATATTACATATTACATATTACATATTACATATTACATATTACATATTACATATTACATATTACATATTACATATTACATATTACATATTACATATTACATATTACATATTACATATTACATATTACATATTACATATTACATATTACATATTACATATTACATATTACATATTACATATTACATATTACATATTACATATTACATATTACATATTACATATTACATATTACATATTACATATTACATATTACATATTACATATTACATATTACATATTACATATTACATATTACATATTACATATTACATATTACATATTACATATTACATATTACATATTACATATTACATATTACATATTACATATTACATATTACATATTACATATTACATATTACATATTACATATTACATATTACATATTACATATTACATATTACATATTACATATTACATATTACATATTACATATTACATATTACATATTACATATTACATATTACATATTACATATTACATATTACATATTACATATTACATATTACATATTACATATTACATATTACATATTACATATTACATATTACATATTACATATTACATATTACATATTACATATTACATATTACATATTACATATTACATATTACATATTACATATTACATATTACATATTACATATTACATATTACATATTACATATTACATATTACATATTACATATTACATATTACATATTACATATTACATATTACATATTACATATTACATATTACATATTACATATTACATATTACATATTACATATTACATATTACATATTACATATTACATATTACATATTACATATTACATATTACATATTACATATTACATATTACATATTACATATTACATATTACATATTACATATTACATATTACATATTACATATTACATATTACATATTACATATTACATATTACATATTACATATTATACATATTACATATTACATATTACATATTACATATTACATATTACATATTACATATTACATATTACATATTACATATTACATATTACATATTACATATTACATATTACATATTACATATTACATATTACATATTACATATTACATATTACATATATACATATTACATATTACATATTACATATTACATATTACATATTACATATTACATATTACATATTACATATTACATATTACATATTACATATTACATATTACATATTACATATTACATATTACATATTACATATTACATATTACATATTACATATTACATATTACATATTACATATTACATATTACATATTACATATTACATATTACATATTACATATTACATATTACATATTACATATTACATATTACATATTACATATTACATATTACATATTACATATTACATATTACATATTACATATTACATATTACATATTACATATTACATATTACATATTACATATTACATATTACATATTACATATTACATATTACATATTACATATTACATATTACATATTACATATTACATATTACATATTACATATTACATATTACATATTACATATTACATATTACATATTACATATTACATATTACATATTACATATTACATATTACATATTACATATTACATATTACATATTACATATTACATATTACATATTACATATTATATATACATATTACATATTACATATTACATATTACATATTACATATTACATATTACATATTACATATTACATATTACATATTACATATTACATATTACATATTACATATTACATATTACATATTACATATTACATATTACATATTACATATTACATATTACATATTACATATTACATATTACATATTACATATTACATATTACATATTACATATTACATATTACATATTACATATTACATATTACATATTACATATTACATATTACATATTACATATTACATATTACATATTACATATTACATATTACATATTACATATTACATATTACATATTACATATTACATATTACATATTACATATTACATATTACATATTACATATTACATATTACATATTACATATTACATATTACATATTACATATTACATATATTACATATTACATATTACATATTACATATTACATATTACATATTACATATTACATATTACATATTACATATTACATATTACATATTACATATTACATATTACATATTACATATTACATATTACATATTACATATTACATATTACATATTACATATTACATATTACATATTACATATTACATATTACATATTACATATTACATATTACATATTACATATTACATATTACATATTACATATTATTACATATTACATATTACATATTACATATTACATATTACATATTACATATTACATATTACATATTACATATTACATATTACATATTACATATTACATATTACATATTACATATTACATATTACATATTACATATTACATATTACATATTACATATTACATATTACATATTACATATTACATATTACATATTACATATTACATATTACATATTACATATTACATATTACATATTACATATTACATATTACATATTACATATTACATATTACATATTACATATTACATATTACATATTACATATTACATATTACATATTACATATTACATATTACATATTACATATTACATATTACATATTACATATTACATATTACATATTACATATTACATATTACATATTACATATTACATATTACATATTACATATTACATATTACATATTACATATTACATATTACATATTACATATTACATATTACATATTACATATTACATATTACATATTACATATTACATATTACATATTACATATTACATATTACATATTACATATTACATATTACATATTACATATTACATATTACATATTACATATTACATATTACATATTACATATTACATATTACATATTACATATTACATATTACATATTACATATTACATATTACATATTACATATTACATATTACATATTACATATTACATATTACATATTACATATTACATATTACATATTACATATTACATATTACATATTACATATTACATATTACATATTACATATTACATATTACATATTACATATTACATATTACATATTACATATTACATATTACATATTACATATTACATATTACATATTACATATTACATATTACATATTACATATTACATATTACATATTACATATTACATATTACATATTACATATTACATATTACATATTACATATTACATATTACATATTACATATTACATATTACATATTACATATCAGCGTTCCTTTTATATATCATTCTTAACTCACCTGTTAAGTTAGAAGTGTCTACGTTGAAAAATGTGGCTATTACTCGTTTTTTTCCAATTGCTGTGGAAGGGGGGGAGGTATCCAAAATTTAAAATAACCTTTATCTGCGTATGGTATACAGGAACCTTGATGCCAAATTTGGTGTCTCTAGCTCTTATAGTTGCTGAGATCGACGCGTTCATACAGACGGACAGACGGACATGGCTATATTTTTTTACAAAAATTTTTTTTCACAAAGTTAATATATCCCTGTACAGGGTATAACAAGACATTCTGTGCGAGTACGCGAGTTCAAGTCTCGGTGATGACCATTTTTTATTTCACTTTTTAGACTCTGTACTTTAAAAAAAGTACATAGTCTTCTAAGTTTGACGAAAGCGATTTGTGCGTAACAGGCAGAAGGAGTCATCTCCGACCCTATAAAGTATATATATTCTTGATCAGCATCAACAGCCGAGACGATATAGCCATGTCCGTCTGTCCGTCCGTATGAACACCTAGATCTCAGAGACTATAAGAGCTAGAGTTACCAAATTTGGTGACAACACTCTTATAGTGTGCAGGCAGATCAAGTTTGTTTTAGATTTTTGCCACGCCCACTTCCGCCCCCACAAATCGAAAAAAAACGTATTATAAGAGATACAGACTTGCCACACTTGGCAGATTTGGTACACATAGAGTGTGCATGTGTGCGGACGCTTTCCGAAAATTTCATCGCGATCGAACCATAAACAAAGGAGATTTTAAGGAATGAATGACCAACAAATTCATAAGGGCTGAGCAGCATTAGAGCAACAACAACAGCAAGACTCGCTACGAGTGCGCGGGTTCAAATCTCGCTGCTGACAATTTAAATTTGAGTTTTATTTTTATATTATTAATTAATTGTTGTTATTTTATTTAAATATATATTATAAATTCTGCATAATTTGTCAGAAAGTAGAAAAATCTTTAAGAAATGTAAATAATAAAATTTAGTTAGAAATTCGAATTAATGTACATATATGTCAAATGCTAAAATTCGTGCTGCATAAGTATTGAGATTGCTGGCTGTGAAGCTCATAAGTCAGTAGCTCAACTTAGAAGACGTGGGATTTGCAAGCGAGAGGTCTGGGGTTCCAAACTACAACGTCAGCCTATAATTTTCTTTTTTTAATTTTTGCCACGCCTCCTTCTATTTTGGGTCCTCACGAAAAGTACAGAGTCACCCACTGTCGACTGCGGTCGACTGTAGTCTTACCCTCCTTCAGTTGTAAATACTGATGCAAGGTACTATACTGTCGCAAGAATATGTTATGCATTTGTCAGGCTTTGACGTCAGTTGCAATGGCGCAGGTGCTAGAGCGTTGGCACAGCTGGAGATCCACTCAGGAGATCCTGAGTTCCTGTCTTGGTCGATTTCTCTTGCTTATTACAAAATATTTGATGTGAAGTGGTGAATATCTCTTCTTTTTTTATACCCTGTACAGGGATATATTAACTTTGTGAAAAAAATTTTTGTAACAGGCAGAAGGAGACATCTCCGACCCCATAAAGTATATATATTCTTGATCAGCATCAACAGCCGAGTCGATTGAGCCATGTCCGTCTGTCCGTCCGTCCGTCCGTCTGTCCGTCTGTATGAACGCGTCGATCTCAGCAACTATAAGAGCTAGAGACACCAAATTTGGCATCAAGGTTCCTGTATACCATACGCAGATCAAGTTTATTTTAAATTTTGGATACCTCCCCCCTTCCCCCAGCAAATCGAAAAAAACGAATAATAGCCACATTTTTCAACGTAGACACTTCTAGCTTAACAGGTGAGTTAAGAATGATATATAAAAGGAACGCTGAGAGTTTCATCAAGATCGGTTTGTAAATAAGACAGATAATCAGCAATAAAAGTTATTTTTCCACGGAATCGTAGAGCAGCAGGCAGCACATGTGTGCGAGCGAGACAGCGAACGACTGTGACACATGCGTCTGCTTACCATGTGTGCATATTTGTGCGAGCGAGATAGGGAACTACTGCGACACAGGCATAAGTAAATTAAGTGTCGTAACACTCAGCTTTTGATTGAATATGTATAAATATGTGAAAGTGAGCTGCTATAAGCAAGCAAAGAATTCATATGCAAAATGAGAGTTTCAAAGGGGTTTTCTTTAAACACCTGTTATGTTCTTACTTTTATTTTAATCAAAGTATCTATTATCAAAATACTCTTAATATAGAAGCCTGTACAGGGTATTATACTGTCGAATGCGGTCGACTGTAGCCTTTTCGACTGGTTTTTACATGAAAATATGAATGCTGCTTAGACAATTCTTTTCGAGTGGAAAAGCATTGCCCTCAAATTAACATATCACGCTTGCCATTAATAATCTTTGTATTATTATATTAATACTTATTGTAATAATATGTTATATATAACGGCATAGATATGAATACCGGATCTTATACTGTCGAGCACCTCGACTGTAACTTTTCGACTGGTTTATTATTGATTTTGTTCATTTGTACGAAAATATTAAAATATTAATATTAATTATTATATAATAACAATAACAAAATTTCTTTAAAAACTCGTATTGCAAGAGTATTGCACTCGAATTCACTTTTAGCGTCTATTGTTCTAATAAGAAAAGTGAGCTGGATTTCGCTGTTGATCATATGCAATATTTATGCGTACTAAAAGAGCATAACATGCCGTTCATATTTTATATGCATAATGAATTATTTATCATTTTAAAGCAAACAAATAAAATACTTGAGCAACAGAATTCAACTCCCGTAGTTTGAAATGCAGGATTCAGCTGGATACGGTCCGCTCACAATATCACGCTGGCGATGAACTTCTTTCGTCCAGGTGGCCAGTATCTTTGCTTTAACTAAGCAAGAAGCGTCTGTGGTCTTGCAGGCAGATACTTTGTGTCACAAAATCGTGTACATTTAAAGTTTTGACTATTGCAAACTATGAGGTCAGATTGGACTATGCTGAGCAGACGCCATTGCAAATCATCGTGCTGGCAAGTCCACGTCCTTGATCCGTTATTATAGGTTATACAACATTCGGTATTTATATTCAAGGTGAGGTAAAAATTAACAATTTTGCATCTATTAAGACAATAACGTATTCCTTCACGTCGTTTTTGTCGATCATTTGACCAGTTATATCGACGTGTACACTGTGCCACGGTATATCTCTTTTGGCTGTCGGATGTAACTTCGCCTGTACTTTTCCAACAGGTAGTTTCGATAATTTACACGTGATGCAGTTTTCGACAAATTTACGAACATATTTCAATATATTCTTAAACCAGTAATATCCATTATTTAATGTGTTTTCCCATCTCAGATGCTTAATAGATTCATGGACATGATTTATCACTTCCCATCTAAATGCTCTTGGGATTACCGGTAAACATTTGGTTTTACTATTTGTTTGAATTTTTGTATATAATATTCCCCTCCTCAATTCATATGTTCTTTATAAGATTCCTGGTTACTCAATATTTCGAAATTTTCTTGATAAATCCGATATCTCAGGGTCTCCGACACAGTATGTGGAGGAACAGACCTATCAATGTTTGAATTTTACGCGCATTCGCCCGGATTTATTCGTTGCTTATTTCGAATCCGAAATACTAAATGCTAGTTTTAAAAAAAAAACATTTGGTTATATTGAATGAAAAATAAGCTTTACTTAATGTTTCCAATACTGTCCGAAAGCGATCTAACGCTTCGTCTGGCTTGGCCAAAAACTCAAACTGCCATTCTGGCGTAACAAAAACAGTACGCTCTATTGAATTTGGATGTTTTGGTATTTGGTACCGCTTGCCATGGCTATACACGATAAATATCTTACTCCACGAATCTTAGAGATCTGGTGTGAGATAAGAAGCAACGGATACTTATCAGCAATTGCGTTCTCATTCAACATGCGATAGTCTACGCATAGACGATTGGTGCCAATTTTCTTCTTAATTAACATCATAGGACTAGCGAAACTGGGGTGAATAATGTTTGAGATCACTAATTCGCTAATTTTACACCATATGTTTTTTTGTTCGTCCTCGCTTAGCCTATAAGCGTGACGTTGCAATGTCTTTTATGGATCTATTAGTCTTAATTCTAACTGTGGAGACTCGCGTTTTTGGAATTCCTTCTAAGTAACCTATTAAAATATTTTTCAGGGCTATCTTATCAGACTCATTTAAATCAGTTTTTATAATATTTTTATAATTTGTGAAATTCAAAATATCTATTCTTTTTGTTTTATAAATATGGAATTTATCAGCACCTAGTGTTACGCCGAAGCCCTGATTTAGAATTTTACATTCCAGGCATGCTGCTCCCGTTGTGACTCTTTCCTTTGGTGCGTGTCCCTTCTCCAATCGGGCACGACAATCAGCTCATTTATGGCCAGCCTTTCCACAATATTTGCATTTCATTTGTGGCGGAAACTTTTTCATTCTCATCCTATTATATTCACATCCTCGTGTGAAGTACGATTCTTAAAAGCGTGTGCTTGAAATTGTTTTTGTAGTTCGTTGCTGGTTTTCACGTTTTTCCATTTGGATATCCCCCAAATCTGTTGCTTTCCCTTTTTACATAAGTAGGGTGACAATTCGGCTAACGTATTCAGCGAAGTCTTCTCCAGACTTTGGACGCCCGTTTAAAACATTCAATAAAATCGCAGGTGACGACTTTCCGTCCGCTTCCGGAGCACTTGGTGCTTGAATGGTTTTTATTATCTTTAATAGATTTTAGTTTTGGACTTCCAACGCTGTAAGGTATAAATTAGAGTTCCGTTTTGGTAATTCTTTTTCTGGTACGTATGGTTTCTAATCTTCTTATATACTAAACTTAAGATTAAAAAGATAAGTATAAATTTGGTGTTAAAAGCTCCAAGTGAAAGTTTAGCTGCCATGTACATACATGTATATGGGTGTCTATGACTCCTCCAGCGTAACTTTCGACAATGTGGTTGAAATTTCCATTAGATTAAATGTAAAATATGTATATACAAAATATTCTTAATTTTCAAAAATTTGCATTTTGGTATTTACATTGTCTTTCCACCTGATCCTAATACTTTTGGTTCGTTGGGTTTTTCTTTATTCATGTAGTTACCAATCTTATTAATTTGTATATTGGATTTGATTTTCCTACTTCATTATTCTTAACATAAACATTTGCGAAATTACTTTATTGCCTTGCAGGAGCACGGTGCCTAAAGCTTCGTTACCTGCATCTGTGACTATCGTATATTGCATATTAAAATCAGGGTATACGACAATCGGATCACTTGTTATTATTAGGATCTTAAGTTTTTGAAAAGCTTCTATGTAGTCTTGATCATGTGTGTTTATTTTATCATTTTTCTTTAAATATTTTATTAAGGGGTGTGCAATTTTTGAGTCGTCTGTTATTCCTAAAAAGCTTTTGTCGGTAATTTTAACTTAAAGATTGTGTCGACTTTCTTTTGAGTTGGCTTAAGACCTTCTGAATTAATAACTTGGCCAAGAAAAAACTCATATTTGTCTGGTTGGAGTTTTAAATTTGCTTTTGATTGGAAGCTGAATATACAGTTTAGATGATTGACGTGTTCTTCTATATTTTTTTTAAATTATAAGGATGTCATCCATGTAAACTATGCAAGAGGAAACTCTTAATGATCACTAGTAGTTGAAAATGCCGTTGTGTGTACCTTGTGTTCTTGTATCTTGTGTCCATTTCTATTTGGTAGAAGCCTTTTGCGAGGTCTAGGCTAGAGAAAATGTTGCAACCCTCTAACTTGACAAATATTTTATCTATATTTGGGACCTTGGATGGTTTATTTATTAAGTTTAAGGTAGTCTACAACGAATCGCCAATTTTTATACCCTGGGCCCATTAAAAATGGGCAAAAAAGGGTATAATAATTTTGTGCAAATGTATGTAAAAAGGCAGAAGGAGGCATCTCCGACCCTATAAAGTATATATATTCATAATCAGTATCAATAGCCGAGTCGATTGAGCCATGTCCGTCTGTCTGTCCGTCCGTCCGTCTGTCCGTCTGTCTGTATAAACGCGTCGATCGCAGCAACTATAAGAGCTAGAGGCACCAAATTTGGCATGAAGGTTCCTGTATACCCTCTCCAGATCGAGTTTATGTTAGATTTTCGATAATTTCCCCCCCCCACCCCCGCAATTAAAAAAAAAAAAAAAATTATAGCCACATTTCTCAACGTAGACACTTCTAAGAATGTTATATAGAAGGAACGCTGAAAGTTTCGTCAAGATCGGTTTATAAATAAGACAGATAATCAGCAAAGAAATTAAAGTTATTGTTCCATTGAATCGTTGAGTAGCAGGCAGCACATGTGTGCGAGCGAGATAGCGAACGACTGTGATACATGCGTCTGCTTACCATGTGTGCATTAGTGTGCGAGCGAGATAGAGAACTAATGCGACACAAGCATAAGTAAATTAAGTGTCGTAACACTCAGCTTTTGATTGAATATCTATACACAGAAATCAAAAGAGTATTCTTCAATAAACACCTGCTACGTTCTTATTTCTATTATAATCAAAATACTTAATTTATAAAACTGCACAGGGTTTTATACTGTCGTGCGCGCTCGACTGATCCGCTTGTTTTTCCTTGAATTGTTGTATAGGGTAATCGACATGCCCCTCTATCTAAAAATTTACGTTAGACTGGTTAAGATCCATTGGCTCAGAAGTACGTTTGCTTTGCTCAGAGGTTTTCATATTTCTGCTAATTGTATTTATTCTAAGAGTGCCTCCAAAGTCGTCGTAAGAAACATACGCATGAAATAGCATAAACAAAACCATCTCTCTTTTTATTTCACAAGTTTAATTCGCCAATAGTTTTAATAGTTAAGTTAAATTAAGCAAAAGTTTAATAATAAACAATATCTGTGATACAAAAACAAACCTAAACAAAAACGAGGCGCATGTGACAGTATAGTACCTGGCATCACTATTTACAACTGAAGGGGGTAAGGCTACAGTCGACCGCAGTCGACAGTGGGAGACTCTGTACTAATCGTGAATAGCAAAATCTATACATTTAAAATATTGCACAGATAGCAAAACGCATCTTCCGAGCCTCGAACTCGCGATCACTTGATTCACAGTCTAAATCGACCCGCAGGCCGACAAGATCAAAATAACAATAACGGCATGCGACATAGGCTGTGCGTTCCGTTCTACTGTCTATTCCACACAGTCAGCTTATTCGACGAGCGCTTACTGCGCTCTGCTTTGCACTCTCCGCTCAGCGTTTGGCTCTCTGGGGTTCTCAGATATGCTTGTTCATGAAAATTATTGCAACCGGATCTTGGAAAAAAACAGTTCCAAATTAGGAAAAACAAGTGGATCAGTCGAGCGCACGCGACAGTATAATACCCTATACAGTTCTCTATAATAAAAGTATTATTTAATGTAGTCTGGAAACTTTTTCAATACATCACAGTTTTTTCATTTAGTTAAATGCAACATTTAAAATGCCAATGATTATACAAATAACTAATCTTGAAGGAAAATCTCTTTCTAATACATATTACAAATATCATAATAAATGATTATTTTAGCTAGTATGACATTTGAAGTGACACAACACTCAGGTTTTCGGCAAGAAGTTGCCAGAGCTAGCAGCTATGATCGTGCAATGAATTCTAATTTACATATGCTCATGCCATATGGATATACATATGTATGTGTGTACAGACGGAAAGACCCTTGAACAGTATTCTTTAAACATCTGTTAAGTTAGAAATAGGGGCAATATCGTTTATATCGATTTGCGGGGGCCGCTTAAACTTGATGAACTTGATCTGCATATGGTATACAGGAACCTTGGTGCCAAGTTTGGTGACTCTAGCTCTTATAGTTGCTGAGATCGACGCGTTCATACGGACGGATGGACAGACGGACGGACGGATGGACAGGCGGACGGGCGGAAGGACAGACGGACGGGCGGAAGGACAGACGGACGGACGGAAGGACAGACGGACGGACGGATGGACAGACGGACTGACGGATGGACAGACGGACAGATAGACGGACATCGAATCTATCGTCTCGGCTATTGACACTGATCAAGAAAGTATATACTTTAAAGGGACTACCACGCCTCCTTCTGCCTGTTACATACTTTTTGCACAAAGCTAATATATCCGTTTTTTTTTTTTTTTTTTTGGGCTGAAGGGGGGAAAATGCCTTCTGCATCTCACATTACCGTCGCAATGTGGTATGTGGGGCTCGCACCCACTAAAAACCCCCTCCTCATCAGGCCTATCTCCATTTCGGGAAAGCTTTCGCATTACTTCGAAGTGGGGCCTATTTCGCGCTAAGCGCTCTCGTCGTTTGTCTGCGTCCAGGCTGCCCGGACAATGTTCTCTCATCTAAGTCCTTTTTCTTTAGGCGGAGGATATCGCCTATGAAGCGCGCGACATGTCGCCAATTCTCCTCGTTGCTGATCATCATCGTTATAATGTTTTCCGGCGTGATGTCCCCTACTTCTTGTAGTAATCGGTGTCGTCGTTCGGCAAATCGCTCGCAGTGGAAGACTGTGTGCTCTACATTGTCGCTTCCCGTATCCCCGTAGACGCAGCTAGCCTCTGAGTACAGAAAGGAACTGAAATACCCGTGTCCAGTCAGCATCTGTGTAACATAATAGTCAACATCACCGTGATTTCTCTGTATCCAGACTTTGAGATCGGGTAGAAGTATTGCTGTCCACCTTCCCTTGTTGTCGTTCGTCCACTTTTCTTGCCACTGGTTAAGGGAATCCTGTCTACAGACGTCGGCTGACTGTATTGTAGCTCTTCCTGTTTGGCGAAGCTCATATAGTTTCTTGAGCTCTCGAGCCAATATATCAACCGGAATCACGGCTTCAATGACCATCGCTGCTGATCCCGATACAGTCCTATAAGCGCTTATTATCCTCAGCGCACTCGTCCTCTGCATCGATAGGAGCTAATTTGCCTTGTAATTAGTGTTCAAGCCGTCTGCCCAGATCTCACATCCATAGAGAAGAATGACGTTGTTTAATTCCATTAGCAACTTCCGCCTGCTCTGCAATGGTCCACCCACATTTGCCATGAGCCTGCTTAGTGATCGTATTGCGGTGGCGGACCTCGTCGATGTGTTATTAAGCTGCGCTTGAAAGGTTAGCTTTGAGTCAAGTCGGATTCCTAGGTACTTGATAACCTTTTGTGTCCTGATTATGCTATCGTCTATCCTCATGTCCATCTCCAGTGGGATTTGTCGCCTACTTACTAGAAGCAGCTCTGTTTTTTCGGTTGCTAGCTGTAGTCCTCGGCAATCCAACCAGTCCTCAACACGAATCATCATTTGCCTATGTTTACGTTGGGCATACTCTGTGTTACGCGCCGGGATGACTGCCACAATGTCGTCTGCATATCCTACCAGAAATGTGTCATCGGGCATCTCTATGCGAAGAACATCGTCATAGGCTATGTTCCAGAGGTCTGGTCCAAGTATTGATCCTTGTGCTGCTCCAGCTGTGACTTGGATGCATTTTTCCTCTGTTGTCGTCTCGTGCAAAAGCTTTCGATTGTCGAGATAACTGTGCAGAATTCGCATCAGATACGCCGGGATTTGGAATCGTGTGCGTAGTGCCTCTATCATATCCGCCCACCTAACACTGTTGAAAGCATTTTTCACGTCTAGCGTTGCCAGCAGTACAATTGGGCGTGAATGGTGGTTACCTTGGTGACTCGCGAGCACTGCTTCTGTGACCTCTCTGATTGCTCAGATTGTGGACCTGCCTGGTCTAAAGCCGTGCTGCCTCGGAGAGAGTCCTCTTGCATTATCTACTGCGGCTGCGAGGCGGGGCTTAATTAGTCTTTCTAGAAGCTTTTCTGCTGTATTAAGCATGCAAAGTGGACGATATGCCGAGGGGGTTGCGGGATCACCTTTCCCTTTGCTATTCAAAACCAGCCGCTGAACTTTCCATGAATGTTCCACTTCGAATGCAGGCGTTATACATGTCCAGCAGCATTTCCGGTCGGCTTTCTGCAATAACAGATAGCACTTCAGAAGTAATATTATTATTGGGTCCTGGCGCTTTTCCATGTTTCAGGCTTTTTGCCGCTTTCGCGAAATCTTCTCTGTTAAAAGTCTCAACCAGTCTGCTGTTATCATCGGCTCTGCTTGTCTGGCCGGGTGGGTGGGAAATAGCGTCTGAACTATGCTGTCCATTTTTTCCGTTTCCAAGCAGGAGGATGCGCTGTTGGTCTTGAGCTTTTTCATGACGATTTTATACCCTAGGCCCCACGGTTCTGAGTTAATATCATCGCAAAAGGTTTTCCATTTCTCAAGTTTACTTTTTCGAATAGCGATGTTCAGATGTTTTTTGGCTCACCTATTCTGAATATCCTCTTCTGCAAAGTCTCCTCGGCGTCTGGCTCTAGTTAGGCGGCGTCGGCATCTTAAACAGTTTGCTCTTAGTATGCTGATTTCCTCTGTCCACCAATAGACTTATTGGCCTTCCCTGCGTCTATTTCCGGTTTTGGGCATTGCAGCATCACAGGCATTCTTGATCAACGCCATGATGCTATTTACCGTGTTCTCAGTAGTCTCTGTGGCTTGGGCTACGACGGCTCTCCTGTTCAGCTTGGTGATCAATGCTGCCTTGCTCAGACGCCGAACATTCCATCTGTGGCTCTGTCGGTCAGTATTGGCGGGTCAGATCCTTCCTAGGGTCTCTTCCACTCCAAATGAGATGTATTTATGGTCACTACCTGTGTATATGTCCAGAACCCTCCAGTCCTTGACTTTACGTTACAGAGTCTCTGACACTAGAGTTATGTTAGGGATCGTACCTTCGCATCCAATTCGGCTAAAAGTTGGTGTAGTGCCTCTAGAATTGGTTACTGGCATGCCCCACTCTTCTGCTCTTGAATAAAAATCCCCGGCAATAATGTACATTCCCTGTAGTTGCGAGGCTGTGTCTTCTATCTCGTCCAGCTTGCCCTCAAATGATTGGATGTCGTCATTTGGTGTTAGGTAGCAGCTGAATATGTGGCAATCGTTGACTTTAAGATACACAAAACAGTTGCCACATCCTTCGTTGCCGGATGCTACTCCGATTCGGTATCCAGATAGCGGCAGTTTTGGTGTGATCCTCCAGCCATACGACATCTTCTCTTGTCCTATACTGATCGCTGATTATCACTAAGTCAGCTCGTTGTTCCTCAACTATTTGAGACAGTAGGGCATCCGCTGTCCTGCTCCTATGCAAATTAGTTTGTACTACCTTCATGTCTTGGCTCTCCTGATACTGGCTGCGCAGTTATTTGAACCCGGGAAGTGGTCGAGCTCCTTTAACTTCTCATGAGAACATAAGCAGCATCTTGACCATTTGGTGCAACCTTGCATTTTATGTCCGCTCTCTCCACACCTGATACACAGGTCTCTGCGATCAGGTCCTGTACACTGGCTCTGCACATGATTTACACCGAAGCATTTAAAGCACCGTTTGATGTCTTCGCAGCACTTTACTCGGCAACGAGTCCACCCGATTCGGATTCTCGATTCTTTCAAGACTTTTGCTCTATCTTCTGCAGCGAGAATAATGAAAGCTCTCCGTTGCTCCGAGCTATTTACACCTGTTAGCCGTACTCGTATATCCTCAGCAGAGCCATTTGTCACTTCCGATATTGCGGACTTGACTTCTGATTCCTCGGTGAAGCTGTCCAGATCTCGGACTTCGATTTTAACGGTTGGCCTGAGTACCTTTACCGTAGCCGTTTCCTTCAACAAACCTTTTATTGCGTCGCCAAGCTTTTTGGGTTTTGCTTCCTTTAGTTAACTCCAGTAGCATATCCCCCGTTTTTGTTCTCCTGATCGAGCGGACAGCACTTTCATCATCCTCTGGCTTGACGTTCCTACGTAGCTCACCGAGTACTTGGGCGTAGCTCTTACCTTCAGCTGGTTTGATCAGCACAGCATCTGGGCGGCTTCGCACTCTAGACTTACTTGCCTTGTCTGTCTTTTCAGGCTCTCTCTTTTGACTATCTTTTGCGATCTTCTCTTGTTCTCTTTTCTTAGCTATTTTCGTTCGTGTCACTAATTGAAAATCTGCAATCAGAGAAGTGTTCCGCGGCTTCTTGTTTGCATCCTGTAGTGCCGGGCTAGTGGCGATTCTCTTTTGCAAAACAGAGATCAGAGTGGTGTTCGCGTCCTCTGTTGCCTTTTCCTGCCTTTTCCGAAGGTCCTCGGTTCTATCTTTTTCGGCGCTCTTCCAGCTATTTCTGTAGCTTGCGATTACGTCGAGGAGCTCGCTTAGCTCCGCCGTGCCGTTCTTGACATCCATGCTTATATTCCTCTGTTTGCGCATAGCCTGCTTCATTTTATGTAGCACTGCTTTGCATTACAATAGAGATTCTTCCTCTAACGCTCTCATCTTAAGTATTAGTTCATGTCTTGGGGAACTATGCTCCTGGATAACAGGCTGGCGTGACTCAGGTGTATCCAATGATAGAGTGCACCTTTCCAACGTCGCCGTGCTGACTGATGGTTCGTTCCCATCCTGACGTGTGTTGTTTGGGGTCTATCGCTTCGACCTGCCCACTTCCTCATCTTTCTGATCGCCTCTTTGCTTCACCATTGGTGATCTTGCCATAAGGGCACTTCTACGAAATGCGCTGGGTATTTCAGCTTCGTTGTTTATTTGTGATGGAGTATTCATGTTGTTGGGTTCAAACTTTAAGCCGCTATCTCCTCTCAAGTGTACAGTTGTTCACCATGTCCCCATTGGTCCCTTTGCAAGCAGTGAGGTCCATGCGAGGGTTGGCACAAGACTTTATGGGTGCAAGTGTTCAGAGCCAGGACGGACACTAAGCAGGAGTTCTCTCAACTGCACCTGTACCATCAATTTAATTATGATGTGATTCGAACGTACTTAAAGACTCGCCAAGTTTTCATAAAACGGAGGTAACTACAGCATTAGCCCAACAGCCATTTCGCCAGGGGCTCAATCTGGGTACTGAGGTGTTGGAATGCCCTAGTCATCAGCGGTCGATCTTCTTTATTGTCTACCGATCTGGAGAAAGACATCTGTGTAGCCGTCCAATGTGGAACAGACGCTAACCAGGACGCCGCTCGATTCGAGTACAGACGCGTGCTGGGTTTCCGCCTTCTCACCTTAGCAAGAGCTCTATCAGACACTTTACCATGTAGGCAGAACTCCCGAATATCCCTGTTCAGGGTATAAAAATAACCAACTTTAAAAAAGATACATTTTTCCTTTATATTTGAAACATAATCCATTATTAATGTGTTAATACATTTTCCATCCATCGTGATTAAACTAAAATTAAATATAGCACACTTATTGTAAGTAGTATTTTGTAAATATTAGTTCTATCCATTTATTGTTGTTTACTGTTTGCTTATAACAGGCATTATTAAGATAGTGTCAACTATTATTTTCCTTTATTTATACAAAAAAGTAAATTCTAAGAAATCTCATTTTATATTATTCGTACAACGATTATTAGTATTTTGGTATAATTAATACAAATTTACTTGAGAAGTTTTTCTAAAAACACAATCGTACACTTAGTTACAATCGTACAGACACTTATGCACAAGCTAACACAAGTTGCCTAAGTGGCGCAGCGAAAAGCCCAACAGCAGTGTCGTTGACCGGTGTTGCGCAAGAACATCTGCAGTTCGCAAAGATCCTAACGTCAGTAGCTCAAGTTCGACACCAGTCAGTGAATTACGCAAGTCGAAACTGGAATATGAGCGACACCGTGGGAACGCCAATTCTACATTCAATTCCTTAATTTACATACAATATTAATTAATTATTAATTATTACATCATATTAATTGACACGGACGGCAAAGAATTGCGTCAGGCCTGTAAAGGAGCTAAAAAAAGTAGTTTATGTCGAAAAATCCTTCACTATGCGCTCGGTACATGGTTCGAGCAGGATAACAAACAGGATCACAAGAAAAAATGAAGTTCTTTAAAGAGAGCATCGAATTCTTGGGCTTTGTAGTAACCAGAAACGGGGCAAAAACTAACCCCGAGGAAGTGAGTACTATACAGGAATATGTTAGCTAGTTATTATAGAGAATTCATCAAGGACTTCGCGGCAATATCGAGGCCTTTGACCAACATCCTTAAAGCACAAAATGGCTCGGTGAGTAAACATATGTCCAAGAAGTTAAAAATTTTTAAATATGTAAAATTGGAAAATGAAGAGCTACGACGATTCACAGCGAAACCTCCATTAACCTACACGATTGATTCTGAAAGAGGCCAAATTCCCGTTAAAGAGAGACATCATACTTTTTGACAGAATAATATGCCACCTAATAAATTTTACAGATAAAAACACTCTATTTGAAGTAATCAAACCACTCATTAATACCACCTCAGTAAACGCGATTTACTGTGATCTGCCAACGTAAGTAATCAACATGATTTGGTGTTAAGTTTTCCAGCAACTAAGTTCTGGCATTGCAAGAATGTTGTTATAGACATTACAGACAAAGGTGAAAATATGAAACAAAGCCTACGGGATAATTATTTTCCGAAAATGGCGAAGACATGTACAAGAGCAAAACACGACAGGCACCTAAAGAAACAGATGCTTGGGGTAACACCAATTCCAACATATGCTGGAGAAATTATCCACGTTGACATTCTCTCAACGGTCAAAAAATTGTTCCTTACTTGCTTTGACAAGTTCTCGAATTTTGCCGTTGAACAACCGCTGGCATCTCGCACAATAATGGATGTAAAAATGCCCATTATTCAACTTCTAAATTCGTTCCCTCAAACAAAAACGATTTATTGCGATAGTGAAGCCGCTTTCAATTCAGAGACAATTAGATCACTTTTAAAGAACGGATATGACATAGACATTGTGAATGCACCACCTCTTCACAGTTGTTCAAATGGACAGGTAGAACGATTTCATTGCACTCTTGCGGACATAGCAGATTTTTTATACTCGAAAAAATGTCTGATGACACAGTCGAGTTAATTTTGAGGGTAACAATAGTATGCAATCGATCCTTACACTCGTTCACAGACCAAACCCGTATCGATGTAATTCACGCAGTGTCTAGCGAACTCAGGCAGACCATAATAAATCAAATTTGCAAAAGTCCAACATGATAACATTGAAAGATCTAACCCGAGCAGGCAAAGTAGAGTTTTTGAAGTAGGCGAAAGTGTTCGCAAAAGCCAATAAAAGGTTAGGAAAATCTTTTCTTATTAAAGTTAGGGTGGTCCATAAGGGCAACCTTAAGTAGCCTTTACTTATACGCGAGAAAATCGCACAGGATAATATTGATATTTAAGCGCACAACAATCTTTATTTCCTCTTTCCGTACTAAAAGTACAACCTAGGCAATGGCAAGAAGTCTAGCCTTCCTAGGCTCAGCACTCAAGGTAATAACTGGCACGTCAGATGCGGCCAATTTTGAAAAGTTAGAGGGTCCGAATCAAAGTTTATTGATGCTAACAGTAGGCAAATAGTTATTAATGCAGAAACACAGAAGCAAATTAATATACTCACAGATACGACAAATGAAATAATTTGAGCAAAAAACATATTCAATTAAAAGCTGAGATTTACGACACTTAATTTACTTATGCTTGTGTCGCAGTAGTTCGCTATCTCGCTCGCACAAATATGCACACATGGTAAGCAGACGCATGTGTCACAGTCGTTCGCTGTCTCGCTCGCACACATGTGCTACCTGCTGCTCTACGATTCCGTGGAAAAATAACTTTTATTGCTGATTATCTGTCTTATTTACAAACCGATCTTGATGAAACTTTCAGCGTTCCTTCTACATATCATTTTTAACGCACCTGTTAAGTTAGAAGTGTCTACGTTGAAAAATGTGGCTATTATTCGTTTTTTTCGATTTGCTGGGGAAGGGGGGGGAGGTATCCAAAATTTAAAATAAACTTGATCTGCGTATGGTATACAGGAACCTTGATGCCCAATTTGGTGTCTCTAGCTCTTATAGTTGCTGAGATCGACGCGTTCATACAGACGGACAGACGGACGGACAGACAGACGGACAGACGGACATGGCTCAATCGACTCGGCTGTTGATGCTGATCAAGAATATATATACTTTATAGGGTCGGAGATGTCTCCTTCTGCCTGTTACAAAAATTTTTTTCATAAAGTTAATATATCCCTGTACAGGGTATAATAAACGGTTGGTAATCGACTTTAGGATTCTAAATGAGCAAACTAGAGCCGATCAATACCCAATGCCGAGCATTCCAATGATTCTAGCGAATTTAAGAAAGGCAAAGTTATTCACAATCCTAGATTTAAAGTCGGGGTACCATCAAATTTACCTAGCGGAACAGGACCGCGAAAAAACGTCGTTCTCGGTAAACGGTGTAAAGTACGAGTTTTGTCGTCTACCTTTTGGATTGAATAATGCGGGGAGCATTTTTCAAAGAGCCAACGATGATATTTTGAGGGAACACATAGGAAAGATATGTTACGTTTACGTCGGCGACGTCATAATTTTTCCTGAATATGAAGTCGACCATGTGAAGCATATTCAACGAAATGTCTTCGAAAGTCTAAGGAACATCTTATCAACCGAGGATGTAATTCTCATGTACCCGGATTTTAAACATCCTTTCGACTTAACCACTGACGCTTCCATGGACGGCATCGGTGTAGTTCTGTCTGAAGGAGGAAAACCAATTACAATGATTTCGCGAACGGTAAAACAAAGCGAAACAACACACTATACCACAAACAAAAGAGAGTTGTTAGCCATTGTCTTTGGTAATTGGCTTTGGGTAAATTGTAAAATTACCTGTTTGGGTCAAAAAGAAATCAACATTTTTACAAACCACCAACCCCTTACCTTCGCTGTCTCCGACAGGAATACAAATGTGAAAATCAAAAGATGGAAATCATACATTGATGAACACAATGCAAAAGTGTTCTAAAAGCCCGGCAAAGAAAATTTCGTGGCAGATACCCTGTCCCGGCAAAATGTAAACAATTTGGAGTGCTATGTCGATTCACAGCGAGACCTACATTAACCTACACGATTGATTCGACAGAAAAGCCTTTAAATTGTTTCAAGAACCAGTTTGTTCTCGAAGAAGCCAAATTCCCGTTAAAGAGAGACATCATACTTTTTGACAGAAAAATACGTCACCTAATAAATTTTACAGATAAAAACCCTCTATTTGAAGTAATCAAACCACTCATTAATACCAACTCAGTAAACGCGCAGTAAAAGTGAAACGGTCAATGCTCTAATGTTTTTTTCACATAACTACGTAGACTTTGAAATAATTATAATTTTTGTATTTGCAATCACATTAATAGGTTTGTCTGATTTTTGTATTTCCACGAATGAATATATGTCAATTTGCTATTCGTCATTCGAAATGAATCAGCTGTTCTGTATGTTAAACATATTCTTTTCTGGAAAACTAAATGTAACTAGTCGGAAAGGCTGCAGTCGAACGCAACCGACAGTATAATACCCTGTACAGGTTTTTGTAATACAAGTATTTTTATAATAAGTACTTTGATTATAATAGAAGCAAGTACATGACAGGGTTAAAGAATATTCTTTTCAAACTCTCATTTAACTCTCATATATCCAAAATTTAAGATAAACTTGATCTGCGTGTGGTATACAGGAACCTTGATGCCAAAATTGGTATCTCTAACTCTTATTGTATCCGAGGTCGACGCGTTCATACAGACAGATGAACAGACAGACGGACATGGCTCAATCGACTCGGCTGTTGATACATCAATCATATATATACTTTATAGGGTCGGAGATGCCTCCTTCTGCCTGTTACAAAAATTTTTGTCACAAAGTTAATATATCCCTGTACAGGATAAAACAAGCGGATCAGTCGAGGCGCATGCGACAGTATAGCACCTTGCATCGGTATTTACAACTGAAGGGGGGTAAGGCTACAGTCGACCGTGGAAGACTCTGTACTAATCGTGAATAGCAGAATCTATGCATTCAAAATATTGCACACATAGCAAAATGAATCTTCCTAGCCTCGAACCCGCGATCCCTTGATTCACAGTCTAATGCTCAACGCCCTGTGCCACCGCCAAATCGACCCGCAGGCCGACAAGATCAAAATAACTGAAGTCGTATTTTCCATTCATTGCCGCCTTGAAAGTTTCTTTTGCTCAAAAAATTCCCCCTCATTATCGTTCGTTCTTGGAAGAGAGCAGCAGTGAACGAAGCGAACTACCGTTACATTTTTTTGCATTGTACTATGCATACACATAGAAAGTATTTTCTAATGCAAATCAATCAATAGTGAACAATACTAGTGCTTATGTATTAGTTTTATTAAATTAAAATTCATTAAAGAATGCCTGCATTTACAAAAAAAAAAAAATTAAAAAAATGGTTCGCGGTCTGAGTAAGCTTCGAACCCCAGACCTATCGCGCACAAATTCTATGTCCTCTAAGTTAAGCTACTGCTTTATATATTTCGAAGACGGCAATCTCTATACTTATGCAGCACGAATTTTATCATTTGACATATATGGACATAAATTCGAATTTCTAACTAAATTTTGTTATTTCTATTTCTTAATATTTTGCTACTTTCTGATAAATGAGGCAGAATTTATAATATATATTTAAATAAAATAGCAATAATTAATTAATAATTGAAAAATAAAACTAAAAAAAAACTAAAACTAATTTGAATTTAAAACTAGATTCGAACCCGCGTACTCGTAGCGAGTCTTGCTGTTGTTGTTGCTCTAATGCTGCTCAGCCCTCATGAATTTCTTAGACATTCATTCCTTAAAATCTCCTTTGTTTATTGTCCGATCGTGATCAAATTTTCGGAAAACGTCCGCAAGCGTACTTTTAGTACAGAGTCTAAAAAGTGGAAAAGGTGAACAATAGTGAAAGTGTGAATGAAAACTTCTTATGACTTACCAGACAATTATTGTCAACTCAGACAGAATGGAATAATTGGACTGGGATTTAAAAGTATATAGCAATGAAGTTGTTATCCGAAGCCTTAATACAACTAAATAAAAATGAGTATAATTGTATATTTTAAAACTAATTCTTGGCGTTCACATCACATCGCAGGGATGCTTAATTTGTTTTTCACGCATTCATCGATAAATATCATGTGTTTGAACTAAAAAAAATTTACTAAAAACCAGTCGAAAAGGCTACAGTCGACCGCGTTCGACAGTATAATACCCTGTACAGGCTTCTATATTAAAAGTATTTTGATAATAGGTACTTTGATTAAAATAAAAGTAAGAACATAACAGGTGTTTAAAGAATACTCTTTTGAAACTGTCATTTAGCATATGAATTATTTGCATGCTTATATCAGCAAGTTTTTGATGAAAAGCTTAGTGCTACGTTATTTCATATACGTCTGCACGTTCGCTGTCTCGCTCGCACACATGTGCTGCTTGACGCAACCGCAACGATTAAATGGAAAAAAAACATCTCCGTTTTTTCATGGACTTCACTTACTCGCCAATATTTAAAATGCAAATGATCATTAGAATAATCAATTCTTGAAAGACAAAATCTAATATTACAAATATCATACTAATTATTATTCTTACAAATCTCTGCATACATTACGTTTTGACTTGCAATATAATTTTCGGCAAGCAGTACGACATTTGAAGTAACACAACTCAGCAACGGCGAGAATGTGCTCACTTGCAAAAGCTAGCTGCTATAAGCATGCAATGAATTCTAATTGTTGACAAAGCAGTGCGATTCGTTGCAAAATGTTCTAGTCTTATCCATCTACTTTCTTTTCTAAATTTCTTCCTTATTCCTGGACCGATCTTTATGAAACTTTCACATATGTTTCAGAACAGTATTTTTAAACACCTGTTAAGTTAGAAATATGTATGTTCAGAAATACATGCTGTTAACAGGGTATAAAGAGTTTTGATCGATTTGCGGGGGAAGGCGGGGAGGTATTCAAAATTTGAAACAAACTTGATCTGCGGACGGTATAGAGGAACCTTCATGCCAAATTTGGAGTCTCTAGCTCTTATAGTTGCTGAGATCGACGCGTTCATACAGACGGACAGACAGACAGACAGACAGACAGACAGACAGACGGACATTTTTGCACAAAGTTAATATATCCCTGTACAGGGTATAAAAACGGCAACGAATGTCATCATGTCATCATTCACATTGCACTGAACTTTCAGGTCTGACTGGATATGGGATTGAACTAAGCATTCCATCCCAAAGTCGAAAATGGCATCGAATGAGACGAATTTGCTAGCTAACAACTAAGGAAAATTGTACACAATGTACTGCCCTAGCAACTAAGTAGATTCCAACGACTACGCTGGACCACACGGAATTACATATTTGGCGCCCAACTTCGTCAAGAACCAAGCAATTTTTACCTAACTAGCTAGTTAAGTTACAAAACATATAAGACTGATAAGTGAACTCAACGGCACACCCTCAAGACTTTTTAATGCAAAACAAAATCCAAACCAAGTGAATAAATTCATTGCCTACCAAAACACGCATTCAAGAAGTTAATAAATAAGTTAGAGATGATCAAATCACGTCATATGTCGCCACGTAATGGTTGTGTTTTGTGAAATTAAAACTAAGTAATTTTTTATTACATACATTATTACATTGTTTTTCTTGCTGCAGACAATCAGTAACAACCCAAAGAATTTGTCATAGACCTCTTTAGTGTCATACACACAATTCTATTCTACTGCGCAATTGTGTTCGGCGAAATAGTATTTGTGTACTGCCGACCAACAACTAATGAGTTGGGCAGGTACTTATAGGAACATAAAAGATAAATACGATAAGAAGGAAAAGTTAGCCAGATAATATATCGGCCGATAACAAGTGCCCCGGTAGATAAACCCACTCAAATCCAATTATTCATTGACAATGTCGTCAGACAGGCATTGACGCAACAACAATCTCAGTCGCAATCCCAAATAAAGCCAAATAGCTGTTCGGGTACACAGTCTGCATGTGGAAGCACCTCAGATCGTCACGTATGAAAAAATATCTGTTAGGCCTGATGTTAGGTGCGATATTCCACTAGACATAATTAAGTCTGTGCCAGAGTTCTCTGGTACCCAAGACGAGTATGTAGCATGGAGGCAATCGGCCATATACGCTTACGAGCTTTTCAAGCCCTATGACGGCAGCAGTACACACTACCAAGCTGTTACCATCATAAGGAACAAAATCAGAGGCGCAGCTGGAGCCCTGCTTGTGCCTCACAATACTGTGCTAAACTTTGATGCCATCTTGGCCAGATTAAATTGCATTTACTCCGATAAAACATCCTTACGCCTACTGAGGCTGGGCTTAGAGATGGTCAGACAGGGTAACTTGCCCCTGATGCAGTACTACGAATAAGTCGAGAAAAAGCTAACACTGGTGACCAATAAAATTGTGATGTCACCCGAACAAGCGGGCGCCGATTTGCTCCACCCTGCCCTGCCTGCCTTTATTTCGGGCCTCAATGAAAAAATCTTTTTCAACAGCAAACGAAGTTCACCCATTCAACACCGCTGTCACTGCCACGATTCGTAAAGTAGACAACGAACCGGTATACTCGAGGACCTACCCAAACCTCATGGGCGTTTCCGACTTCGCAAACAATGAAGTCAAGCAAATGCTGAAAGACGGCAAGACAGCCCAACTTGGGTTGATGACAAAAAAGGCACAGACGCCTATGGCAACCCAAACAACAGGTTGCTCATCGATTTCAGAAAACTGATCGAGCGAACTATCCCAGACCATTACCCAGTGTCCAACATGTCCTATGATTCTACCGAGCCTTAGCAAAGTTTTTAACTACTCTCGACCTAAAATCAGGGTACTATCAGAATTACCTTGCGGAACATAAACGCGAGAAGACGTCGTTCTCAGGAAATGGCGGCAAATACGAATTTTGCCGTCTACCGTTCGGCTTAAAAATGCATGCAGCATTTTACAAAGAGTATTAGACGATGTTCTGAGGGAGCAAATTGGGAAGATATGTCCTGAAATGCTTAACGGAACCAAATCCGATCCAGAAAAACTTAGAGCCATACAAGAATGCGCTGAACCGAAAAGCGTCTACAGTATCAGTTCCTAGGATTAGCAAGTTACTACAGGGTCTTTATCAAGGACTTTGCCGCTATAGCTCGTCCGATAACAGATATACTGAAAGGGGAGAACGGCTCGGTGTAACGCATTTGAACCCCAGCGCAATATTTTGACTACCGATGCTTCAGCTAGCGGCATTGGCGCAGACGGTAGACCAAGTACGATGATATCTCGCACCCTGAAACAGGCCGAGCTAAACTACGCCACCAATGAAAGAGAATTGCTGGCTATCGTATGGGCTCTGGGTAAATTACAGAACTTTCTGTACGGTTCTAGGGAGATTTATATTTTCACAGCTGGTAAACGCAAAAATTAAAAGATGGGTGCCACGTAACAGTGCCACGACTGCCTTCTGCTATCTATTTCACACTGTTGGCAATTTTGACGACGCTTCGCGCTCTCCGTTCGGCTTTTTACTCTCTGGGGTTCCTTGCTGAGAGTCTGGGTTTCTATGGTCAAACAAAAAGTTCATATAATTTTGAACATTCATCAATGAACCCTCTGTGTGTTGTATATTCTTAAAAACAACTACGGTATTGACATTGTGAACGCGCTTCATAGCTCATCGAATTGCCAAGTGGAACGGTTTCACAGCACTTTGGCAGAAATCGTCAGATGCCTCAAGTTAGCCAAAAAGATCAATGACACAGTAGAATTAATCCTGAGAGCAGCGGTAGAATATAATAAAATCCTGCACTCAGTAACTCGCGAGAAACCAATTGAGATTGTTCACACAGGGGTCTAATGAGCGCTGCCTAGACATCAGAGCAAGATTAGTAAAAGCCCAGCAAGACAACCCATACAGACAAAACCGTATTATTGAAGTAGAAGAGGAATTCTTGTAATCCTCAATCCTCAACAAAAGACTTTCACAATGTTAGAGAATAGTTTTCAGTCACCTCATCAGTCGACGGATAATGTTTATTGTCCGATCGTGATCAAATTTTCGGAAAACGTCCGCAAGCGTACTTTTAGTACAGAGTCTAAAAAGTGGAAAAGGTGAACAATAGTGAAAGTGTGAATGAAAACTTCTTATGACTTACCAGACAATTATTGTCAACTCAGACAGAATGGAATAATTGGACTGGGACTTAAAAGTATATAGCAATGAAGTTGTTATCCGAAGCCTTAATACAACTAAATAAAAATGAGTATAATTGTATATTTTAAAACTAATTCTTGGCGTTCACATCACATCGCAGGGATGCTTAATTTATTTTTCACGCATTCATCGATAAATATCATGTGTTTGAACTAAAAAAAATTTACTAAAAAAAACGGCAACGAATGTCATCATGTCATCATTCACATTGCACTGAACTTTCAGGTCTGACTGGATATGGGATTGAACTAAGCATTCCATCCCAAAGTCGAAAATGGCATCGAATGAGACGAATTTGCTAGCTAACAACTAAGGAAAA
This sequence comes from Drosophila funebris, assembly GCA_018901825.1. NCBI lineage: Eukaryota > Metazoa > Arthropoda > Insecta > Diptera > Drosophilidae > Drosophila > Drosophila funebris. The sequence goes on along the minus strand of JAEIFK010000007.1, from coordinate 31,536 downwards.
TTGTACACAATGTACTGCCCTAGCAACTAAGTAGATTCCAACGACTACGCTGGACCACACGGAATTACATATTTGGCGCCCAACTTCGTCAAGAACCAAGCAATTTTTACCTAACTAGCTAGTTAAGTTACAAAACATATAGACTGATAAGTGAACTCAACGGCACACCCTCAAAACTTTTTAATGCAAAACAAAATCCAAACCAAGTGAATAAATTCATTGCCTACCAAAACACGCATTCAAGAAGTTAATAAATAAGTTAGAGATGATCAAATCACGTCATATGTCGCCACGTAATGGTTGTGTTTTGTGAAATTAAAACTAAGTAATTTTTTATTACATACATTATTACATTGTTTTTCTTGCTGCAGACAATCAGTAACAACCCAAAGAATTTGTCATAGACCTCTTTAGTGTCATACACACAATTCTATTCTACTGCGCAATTGTGTTCGGCGAAATAGTATTTGTGTACTGCCGACCAACAACTAATGAGTTGGGCAGGTACTTATAGGAACATAAAAGATAAATACGATAAGAAGGAAAAGTTAGCCAGATAATATATCGGCCGATAACAAGTGACCCGGTAGATAAACCCACTCAAATCCAATTATTCATTGACAATGTCGTCAGCTGTCAAATAGCTGTTCGGGTACACAGTCTGCATGTGGAAGCACCTCAGATCGTCACGTATGAAAAAATATCTGTTAGGCCTGATGTTAGGTGCGATATTCCACTAGACATAATTAAGTCTGTGCCAGAGTTCTCTGGTACCCAAGACGAGTATGTAGCATGGAGGCAATCGGCCATATACGCTTACGAGCTTTTCAAGCCCTATGACGGCAGCAGTACACACTACCAAGCTGTTACCATCATAAGGAACAAAATCAGAGGCGCAGCTGGAGCCCTGCTTGTGCCTCACAATACTGTGCTAAACTTTGATGCCATCTTGGCCAGATTAAATTGCATTTACTCCGATAAAACATCCTTACGCCTACTGAGGCTGGGCTTAGAGATGGTCAGACAGGGTAACTTGCCCCTGATGCAGTACTACGAATAAGTCGAGAAAAAGCTAACACTGGTGACCAATAAAATTGTGATGTCACCCGAACAAGCGGGCGCCGATTTGCTCCACCCTGCCCTGCCTGCCTTTATTTCGGGCCTCAATGAAAAAATCTTTTTCAACAGCAAACGAAGTTCACCCATTCAACACCGCTGTCACTGCCACGATTCGTAAAGTAGACAACGAACCGGTATACTCGAGGACCTACCCAAACCTCATGGGCGTTTCCGACTTCGCAAACAATGAAGTCAAGCAAATGCTGAAAGACGGCAAGACAGCCCAACTTGGGTTGATGACAAATAAGGCACAGACGCCTATGGCAACCCAAACAACAGGTTGCTCATCGATTTCAGAAAACTGATCGAGCGAACTATCCCAGACCATTACCCAGTGTCCAACATGTCCTATGATTCTACCGAGCCTTAGCAAAGTTTTTAACTACTCTCGACCTAAAATCAGGGTACTATCAGAATTACCTTGCGGAACATAAACGCGAGAAGACGTCGTTCTCAGGAAATGGCGGCAAATACGAATTTTGCCGTCTACCGTTCGGCTTAAAAATGCATGCAGCATTTTACAAAGAGTATTAGACGATGTACTGAGGGAGCAAATTGGGAAGATATGTCCTGAAATGCTTAACGGAACCAAATCCGATCCAGAAAAACTTAGAGCCATACAAGAATGCGCTGAACCGAAAAGCGTCTACAGTATCAGTTCCTAGGATTAGCAAGTTACTACAGGGTCTTTATCAAGGACTTTGCCGCTATAGCTCGTCCGATAACAGATATACTGAAAGGGGAGAACGGCTCGGTGTAACGCATTTGAACCCCAGCGCAATATTTTGACTACCGATGCTTCAGCTAGCGGCATTGGCGCAGACGGTAGACCAAGTACGATGATATCTCGCACCCTGAAACAGGCCGAGCTAAACTACGCCACCAATGAAAGAGAATTGCTGGCTATCGTATGGGCTCTGGGTAAATTACAGAACTTTCTGTACGGTTCTAGGGAGATTTATATTTTCACAGCTGGTAAACGCAAAAATTAAAAGATGGGTGCCACGTAACAGTGCCACGACTGCCTTCTGCTATCTATTTCACACTGTTGGCAATTTTGACGACGCTTCGCGCTCTCCGTTCGGCTTTTTACTCTCTGGGGTTCCTTGCTGAGAGTCTGGGTTTCTATGGTCAAACAAAAAGTTCATATAATTTTGAACATTCATCAATGAACCCTCTGTGTGTTGTATATTCTTAAAAACAACTACGGTATTGACATTGTGAACGCGCTTCATAGCTCATCGAATTGCCAAGTGGAACGGTTTCACAGCACTTTGGCAGAAATCGTCAGATGCCTCAAGTTAGCCAAAAAGATCAATGACACAGTAGAATTAATCCTGAGAGCAGCGGTAGAATATAATAAAATCCTGCACTCAGTAACTCGCGAGAAACCAATTGAGATTGTTCACACAGGGTCTAATGAGCGCTGCCTAGACATCAGAGCAAGATTAGTAAAAGCCCAGCAAGACAACCCATACAGACAAAACCGTATTATTGAAGTAGAAGAGGAATTCTTGTAATCCTCAATCCTCAACAAAAGACTTTCACAATGTTAGAGAATAGTTTTCAGTCACCTCATCAGTCGACGGATAATGTTTATTGTCCGATCGTGATCAAATTTTCGGAAAACGTCCGCAAGCGTACTTTTAGTACAGAGTCTAAAAAGTGGAAAAGGTGAACAATAGTGAAAGTGTGAATGAAAACTTCTTATGACTTACCAGACAATTATTGTCAACTCAGACAGAATGGAATAATTGGACTGGGACTTAAAAGTATATAGCAATGAAGTTGTTATCCGAAGCCTTAATACAACTAAATAAAAATGAGTATAATTGTATATTTTAAAACTAATTCTTGGCGTTCACATCACATCGCAGGGATGCTTAATTTATTTTTCACGCATTCATCGATAAATATCATGTGTTTGAACTAAAAAAAATTTACTAAAAAAAACGGCAACGAATGTCATCATGTCATCATTCACATTGCACTGAACTTTCAGGTCTGACTGGATATGGGATTGAACTAAGCATTCCATCCCAAAGTCGAAAATGGCATCGAATGAGACGAATTTGCTAGCTAACAACTAAGGAAAATTGTACACAATGTACTGCCCTAGCAACTAAGTAGATTCCAACGACTACGCTGGACCACACGGAATTACATATTTGGCGCCCAACTTCGTCAAGAACCAAGCAATTTTTACCTAACTAGCTAGTTAAGTTACAAAACATATAAGACTGATAAGTGAACTCAACGGCACACCCTCAAAACTTTTTAATGCAAAACAAAATCCAAACCAAGTGAATAAATTCATTGCCTACCAAAACACGCATTCAAGAAGTTAATAAATAAGTTAGAGATGATCAAATCACGTCATATGTCGCCACGTAATGGTTGTGTTTTGTGAAATTAAAACTAAGTAATTTTTTATTACATACATTATTACATTGTTTTTCTTGCTGCAGACAATCAGTAACAACCCAAAGAATTTGTCATAGACCTCTTTAGTGTCATACACACAATTCTATTCTACTGCGCAATTGTGTTCGGCGAAATAGTATTTGTGTACTGCCGACCAACAACTAATGAGTTGGGCAGGTACTTATAGGAACATAAAAGATAAATACGATAAGAAGGAAAAGTTAGCCAGATAATATATCGGCCGATAACAAGTGCCCCGGTAGATAAACCCACTCAAATCCAATTATTCATTGACAATGTCGTCAGCTGTCAAATAGCTGTTCGGGTACACAGTCTGCATGTGGAAGCACCTCAGATCGTCACGTATGAAAAAATATCTGTTAGGCCTGATGTTAGGTGCGATATTCCACTAGACATAATTAAGTCTGTGCCAGAGTTCTCTGGTACCCAAGACGAGTATGTAGCATGGAGGCAATCGGCCATATACGCTTACGAGCTTTTCAAGCCCTATGACGGCAGCAGTACACACTACCAAGCTGTTACCATCATAAGGAACAAAATCAGAGGCGCAGCTGGAGCCCTGCTTGTGCCTCACAATACTGTGCTAAACTTTGATGCCATCTTGGCCAGATTAAATTGCATTTACTCCGATAAAACATCCTTACGCCTACTGAGGCTGGGCTTAGAGATGGTCAGACAGGGTAACTTGCCCCTGATGCAGTACTACGAATAAGTCGAGAAAAAGCTAACACTGGTGACCAATAAAATTGTGATGTCACCCGAACAAGCGGGCGCCGATTTGCTCCACCCTGCCCTGCCTGCCTTTATTTCGGGCCTCAATGAAAAAATCTTTTCAACAGCAAACGAAGTTCACCCATTCAACACCGCTGTCACTGCCACGATTCGTAAAGTAGACAACGAACCGGTATACTCGAGGACCTACCCAAACCTCATGGGCGTTTCCGACTTCGCAAACAATGAAGTCAAGCAAATGCTGAAAGACGGCAAGACAGCCCAACTTGGGTTGATGACAAATAAGGCACAGACGCCTATGGCAACCCAAACAACAGGTTGCTCATCGATTTCAGAAAACTGATCGAGCGAACTATCCCAGACCATTACCCAGTGTCCAACATGTCCTATGATTCTACCGAGCCTTAGCAAAGTTTTTAACTACTCTCGACCTAAAATCAGGGTACTATCAGAATTACCTTGCGGAACATAAACGCGAGAAGACGTCGTTCTCAGGAAATGGCGGCAAATACGAATTTTGCCGTCTACCGTTCGGCTTAAAAATGCATGCAGCATTTTACAAAGAGTATTAGACGATGTTCTGAGGGAGCAAATTGGGAAGATATGTCCTGAAATGCTTAACGGAACCAAATCCGATCCAGAAAAACTTAGAGCCATACAAGAATGCGCTGAACCGAAAAGCGTCTACAGTATCAGTTCCTAGGATTAGCAAGTTACTACAGGGTCTTTATCAAGGACTTTGCCGCTATAGCTCGTCCGATAACAGATATACTGAAAGGGGAGAACGGCTCGGTGTAACGCATTTGAACCCCAGCGCAATATTTTGACTACCAATGCTTCAGCTAGCGGCATTGGCGCAGACGGTAGACCAAGTACGATGATATCTCGCACCCTGAAACAGGCCGAGCTAAACTACGCCACCAATGAAAGAGAATTGCTGGCTATCGTATGGGCTCTGGGTAAATTACAGAACTTTCTGTACGGTTCTAGGGAGATTTATATTTTCACAGCTGGTAAACGCAAAAATTAAAAGATGGGTGCCACGTAACAGTGCCACGACTGCCTTCTGCTATCTATTTCACACTGTTGGCAATTTTGACGACGCTTCGCGCTCTCCGTTCGGCTTTTTACTCTCTGGGGTTCCTTGCTGAGAGTCTGGGTTTCTATGGTCAAACAAAAAGTTCATATAATTTTGAACATTCATCAATGAACCCTCTGTGTGTTGTATATTCTTAAAAACAACTACGGTATTGACATTGTGAACGCGCTTCATAGCTCATCGAATTGCCAAGTGGAACGGTTTCACAGCACTTTGGCAGAAATCGTCAGATGCCTAAAGTTAGCCAAAAAGATCAATGACACAGTAGAATTAATCCTGAGAGCAGCGGTAGAATATAATAAAATCCTGCACTCAGTAACTCGCGAGAAACCAATTGAGATTGTTCACACAGGGTCCAATGAGCGCTGCCTAGACATCAGAGCAAGATTAGTAAAAGCCCAGCAAGACAACCCATACAGACAAAACCGTATTATTGAAGTAGAAGAGGAATTCTTGTAATCCTCAATCCTCAACAAAAGACTTTCACAATGTTAGAGAATAGTTTTCAGTCACCTCATCAGTCGACGGATAATGATCCTGGAAGTAATAATGTCATCGATTTAAATATCGATGGTACAAACGATGATTTTTTCTTAAATTTTATTGATGGAAACAGCACAGAGCCACAAGCCAATGGTCGTTCGTATGATCTCTAAGATGGTCATTTGAAATCTATTAACAAAAAGTCCATATTTTCCCAATAGGATAGGATGGTGTACTTTAAGTTTATTTATTTAGTTTAAGTTTTATTGTCGACTTTAACATAATATACATCTTGAAATGAAAGCAAGTTTGATGATCTTAACCAATATTTATTTTAAAAAATTTTTAAATGTTTTAATCTTACACTGTGCCAATAAAAAACATGCGGATCAGTCGAACGTACGTGACCGTAGCTTAACTTACAGGACATAGGATTTGCGCGCGAGAGGTCTGGGGTTCGAAGCTTACTCAAACCGAGAACAATTTTTTTAATTTTTTTTTTTTTTTTGTAAATGCAGGCAATTTTTAATGTACCTACAATTTAATAAAACCAATACATAAGCACTAGTATTGTTCACTATTGATTGCTTTGCATTAGAAAATACTTTCTATGTGTCCGCATATTACAATGCAAAAAAATTTAACGGTAGTTCGCTTTGTTCACTGCTGTTCTCTTCCAAGAACGAACGATAATGAGGGAGAATTTTTTGAGCAAAAGAAACTTTCAAGGCAGCAATGAATGTGAAATACGAATTCAGTTATTTCGATCTTGTCAGTCCGCGGGTCGATTTGGCGGTGGCACAGGGCGTAGAGTATTACACTGCTAATCAAGGGGTCGCGAGTTCGAGGCTCGGAAGATCGTTTTGCTATCTGTGCAATGTTTTAAATGCATAGATTTTGCTATTCACGATTAGTACAGAATCTTCCATGGTCGACTGTAGCCTTACCCCCCTTCAGATGTAAATACTGATGCAAGGTACTATACTGTCGCATGCGCCTCGACTGATCCGCTTGTTTAATATTACATATCATAATAAATGCTTTTTTTTTTAGAAATCTCTGCATACATTACGTTTAAGCTTGCAACTTAATTGTCGGCAAGCAGTATGACATTTGAAGTGACATAACACTCATTTATCGACGAGAATGTGAAAGCTAGCAGTTATGAGCGGACAAAGAATTCATATCAAAATGTTCAAGTCTCTTTCTACTTTCTTTTCTGAATGTCTTCCTTATTCCTGAACCAATCTTTATGAAACTCTCACTTTTATTTCAGAACAGTATTCTTTAACTACCTGCTAATTTTGAAATGTGTGTTCAGAAACACAGGCTATAAAATGTTTTCAAATTGGGAAAGTATCGAATATTTGAAATAAACATGATCTGCGGACGGTGTACAGGAGCCTTTATACAAAATTTGGTGTCTCTGGTGTCTCTAGTTGCTGAGATTGACGCGTACAGACGGACAGATGGACACGGCTCAATCGACTAGCTATAGCTTTAGCTATTGATACTGATCAAGAATATATACACTTTATAGGGTTTGCCACGCCTCCTTCTGCCTGTTACAACCATTTGCACAAAGTTATTATTCCCTTTTGCACATAAAAAGTTATTTAATAATAAAATATCTTACTAAAATAACAAGACAAGACGGAAGCATCTCCGACCCTATAAAGTATATATATTCTTGAGAGCTAGAGCTACCAAATTTGGTGACAACATTCCTATAGTGTGCCCGCAGATCAAGTTTGTTTTAGAATTTTGCCACGCCCCCTTCCGCCCACGCAAATTGAATAAAACGTATAACTAGACTTTATATATAGCTACATACTTCAGATTTGGCACACATAATGTGTGCTCATGTCTGGACATTTTGTGAAAATTGCATGAAGATCGGACCATAAACAATGCAGTTAATAAGATATCTAATTACCATAAGCTCATGGCAGCTTTAGCGACAATTAATTGCATTAAATGTAAAAACAAAAACAAGACATTCTGTGCGAGTGCACGAGTTCAAGTCTCGGTGCTGACCATTTTTTATGTTTCATTAAGATCGGTTTATAAATAAGACAGAAAATCAGCAAAGAAATTAAAGATTTTTTTTTCCATTGATTCGTTGAGCCGCAGGCAGCACATGTGTGCGAGCGAGACAGCGAACTACTGCGACACAAGCATAAGTAAATTAAGTGTCGTAACACTCAGCTTTGATTGAATATGTATACATATGTGAAAGCTTGCTGATATAAGCAAGAAATAAGCAGAAATCATATGCTAAATGAGAGTTTCAAAAGAGTATTCTTCAATAAACACGTGCTACGTTCTTATTTCTATTATAAGCAAAATACTTAATTTTTAAAACTGCACAGGGTTTTATACTGTCGCACGCGCTCGACTGATCCGCTTGTTTTTATATATATTATTAACTTTTTACTATTATTAGACCCGGTACCCAAAGGGTACAGGGGCTTATTTTATTTACATATATGTTATTAATTTTGCCAATATGTCATAAGAAGAAGAAATAACAAAGTTTTGCTAGAAATTTTATTTCAAATATATGTATGCATGTACACTCATATGCAGCAATGCAAAAAAAATAACGGCATTGCTCTCAGTTACCGCCGCTCTCTATTTCCCCCCTCTTCTAAGAGTGATCGATATTCAGAGAGAATCATTGAAACAATAGAAACTTGCAAAACGGACAATGAGAGGAATGCGAGAATATGTTCTGCATTTGTCAGGCTTTGACTTCAGTTGCAATGGCGCAGGTGCTAGAGCGTTGGCACAGCGTTCAGGAGATCCTGAGTTCGAGTCTTGGTCGATTCCTCTAGCTTATAACAAAATATTTGATGTGGAGGCAATTTTGCTTAGACAATTCTTTTCGAGTGGAAAAGCATTGCCCTCAAATTGACATATCACGCTTGCCATTAATAATCTTTGTATTATTATATTAATACTTATTGTAATAATATGTTGTATATAACGGAATAGATATAAATACCGGGTCTTATACTATCGAGCACCTCGACTGTAACTTTTCGACTGGTTTATTATTGATTTTGTTCATTTGTACGAAAATATTAATATTAATTATTATATAAGAGCCAATAACAAATATTCGTATTGCAAGAGTATTGCACTCGAATTCACTTTTGGCGTCTATTGTTCTTATAAGAAAAGTAAGCTGGACTTCGCTGTTGATCATATGCAATATTTATGCGTACTAAAAGAGCATAACATGCCGTTCATATTTTATATGCATTATGAATTATTTACAATTTTAAAGCAAACAAATAAAATAGTTGAGCAACAGAATTCAACTCCCGTAGTTTGAAATGCAGGATTCAGCTGGATACGGTCCGCTCACAATATCACGCTGGCGATGAACTTCTTTCGTCCAGGTGGCCAGTATCTTTGCTTTAACTAAGCAAGCGTCTGTGGTCTTGCAGGCAGATACTTTGTCACAAAATCGTGTACATTTAAAGTTTTGACTATTGCAAACTAAGAGGTCAGATTGGACTATGCTGAGCAGAAGCCATTGCAAATCATCGTGCTGGCAAGTCCACGTCCTTGATCCGTTATTATAGGTTATACAACATTCGGTATTTATATTCAAGGTGAGGTAAAAATTAACAATTTTGCATCTATTAAGACAATAACGTATTCCTTCACGTCGATTTTGTCGATCATTTGACCAGTTATATCGACGTGTACACTGTGCCACTGTATATCTCTTTTGGCTGTCGGATGTAACTTCGCCTGTACTTTTCCAACAGGTAGTTTCGATAATTTACACGTGATGCAGTTTTCGACAAATGTACGAACATATTTCAATATATTCTTAAACCAGTAATATCCATTATTTAATGTGTTTTCCCATCTCAGATGCTTAATAGATTCATGGACATGATTTATCACTTCCCATCTAAATGCTCTTGGGATTACCGGTAAACATTTGGTTTTACTATTTGTTTGAATTTTTGTATATAATATTCCCCTCCTCAATTCATATGTTCTTTATAAGATTCCTGGTTACTCAATATTTCGAAATTTTCTTGATTTATTCGATATCTCAGGGTCTCCGACACAGTTTGAGGAGGAACAGACCTATCAATGTTTGAATTTTACGCGCATTCGCCCGGATTTATTCGTTGCTTATTTCGAATCCGAAATACTAAATGCTAGTTTTAAAAAAAAAACATTTGGTTATATTGAATGAAAAATAAGCTTTACTTAATGTTTCCAGTACTGTGCGAAAGCGATCTAACGCTTCGTCTGGCTTGGCCAAAAACTCAAATTGCTATTCTGGCATAACAAAAACAGTACGCTTTATTGAATTTGGATGTTTTGGTATTTGGTACCGCTTGCCATGGCTATACACGATAAATATCTTACTCCACGAATCTTAGAGATCTGGTGTGAGATAAGAAGCAACGGATACTTATCAGCAATTGCGTTCTCATTCAACATGCGATAGTCTACGCATAGACGATTGGTGCCAATTTTCATCTTAATTAACATCATAGGACTAGCGAAACTGGGGTGAATAATGTTTGAGATCACTAATTCGCTAATTTTACACTATGTTTTTTTGTTCGTCCTCGCTTAGCCTATAAGGGTGAGGTTGCAATGTCTTTTATGGATCTATTAGTCTTAATTCTAACTGTGGAGACTCGCGTTTTTGGAATTCCTTCTAAGTAACCTATTAAAATATTTTTCAGGGCTATCTTATCAGACTCATTTAAATCAGTTTTTATAATATTTTTATAATTTGTGAAATTCAAAATATCTATTCTTTTTGTTTTATAAATATGGAATTTATCAGCACCTAGTGTTACGCCGAAGCCCTGATTTAGAATTTTACATTCCAGGCATGCTGCTCCCGTTGTGACTCTTTCCTTTGGTGCGTGTCCCTTCTCCAATCGGGCACGACAATCAGCTCATTTGTGGCCAGCCTTTCCACAATATTTGCATTTCATTTGTGGCGGAAACTTTTTTCATTCTCATCCTATTATATTCACATCCTCGTGTGAAGTACGATTCTTAAAAGCGTGTGCTTGAAATTGTTTTTGTAGTTCGTTGCTGGTTTTCACGTTTTTCCATTTGGATATCCCCCAAATCTGTTGCTTTCCCTTTTTACATAAGTAGGGTGACAATTCGGCTAACGTATTCAGCGAAGTCTTCTCCAGACTTTGGACGCCCGTTTAAAACATTCAATAAAATCGCAGGTGACGACTTTCCGTCCGCTTCCGGAGCACTTGGTGCTTGAATGGTTTTTATTATCTTTAATAGATTTTAGTTTTGGGCTTCCAACGCTGTAAGGTATAAATTAGAGTTTCGTTTTGGTAATACTTTTTCTGGTACGTGCGGATGGTTTCTAATCTTCTTATATACTAAACTTAAGATTAAAAAGCTAAGTATAAATTTTGTGTTAAAAGCTCCAAGTGAAATCTTAGCTGCCGTGTACATACATGTACATGGGTATCTATGACTCCTCCGGCGTAACTTTCGACAATGTGGTTGAAATTTCCATTAGATTAAATGTAAAATAGGTGTATACATGAGGAAAATCATAATGACCACTAGTAGTTGAAAATGCCGTTGTGTGTATATCTTGTGTCCATTTCTTTTGCGAGATCTAGGCTAGAGAAAATGTTGCAACCCTCTAACTTGACAAATATTTTATCTATATTTGGGACCTTGGATGGTTTATTTATTAAGTTTATGGTAGTCTACAACGAGCCGCTAATTTTTAGACTCTGTACTAAAAGTACATAGTCTTCTAAGTTTGACGAAAGCGATTTGTGCGTAACAGGCAGAAGGAATCATCTCCGACCCTATAAAGTATATATATTCTTGATCACCATCAACAACCGAGACGATATAGCCATGTCCGTTTGTCCGCCCGTACACCTAGATCTCAGAGACTATAAGAGCTAGAGTTACCAAATTTGGTGACAACACTCTTATAGTGTGCAGGCAGATCAAGTTTGTTTTAGATTTTTGCCACGCCCCCTTCCGCCGAAAATTTAGAAGAACTTGTTATAAGAGCTACAGACTTGGCACACACGGCAGATTCCATCACAATCGAACTATAAACAAAGGAGATTTTAAGGAATGAATGACTATCAAGTTCATGAGGGCTGAGCAGCATTAGAGCAACAACAAGACACGCTGAAAATTACAAATTTGTGTTTTATTTTTCAATTATTAATTAATTATTATTATTTTATTTAAATATTTATTATAAATTCTGCCTCATTTGTCAGAAAGTAGCAAAATCTTAAAGAAATAGAAATAACAATTAGAAATTTGAATTTATGTACATATATGTCAAATGCTAAAATTCGTGCTGCATAAGTATTGAGATTACTGAATGTAAACGTTATAAAGCAGTAGCTCAACTTAGAAGATATAGGTTTTGCACGCAAATTTTTGCCACGCTCCCTTCTCACGAAAAGTACAGAGTCTCTTACCCTCCTTCAGTTGTAAATACTGATGCAGGGTACTATACTGTCGCATGCGCCTCGTTTTTGTTTAGGTTTGTTTTTGTATCACAGATATTACAGATATTAAACTTTTGCTTAATTTAACTTAACTATTAAAACTATTGGAGATTTAAACTTTTGAAATAAAAAGATAGATGGTTTTGTCTATGCTATTTCATGCGTATGCTTATTACGACGACTTTGGAGAGACTATTAGAATAAGTACAAAAGGAAAAGAAGAATTTATACTTAAGTGTGACCAGCTTTCATTATATAATTGTTGGCACTTTTCATATTTCAACACTCCTTCTCAACGATTATATACTAGATTACATATTAAAAGCAATCCATTTCTTTTATACACTTAACATGTTTGATCTTCTGTAAATTCTTAGTTAATACATCAGAAGTCATATCATTAGTACAAACATATTGTACATAAATTTCATATTTAGCGTATAGCATATAGTCAATGTGTTTACTACGATTATGCAAAGTTGGATTTTTTGCTAGACATTGTGCACTTTGATTATCGAAATATTATTTCATCAAATCCCATTTCATGCAACACTTTCTTCAGATATGTTGCTTCCCTAGCTGCAGCAGGTAAGGCTGTGCTGCTTAACGCCACCAGACTTTGTTTTTTGGATTCCCACAAAATTGCGCCTCCTGCTTGAATAAACACGTATGCACTATATGATGTTCTGCATTTGTCAGGCTTTGACTTCAGTTGCAATTGTGCAGGTGCTAGAGCGTTGGCACAGCGTTCAGGAGATCCTGAGTTCGAGTCTTGGTCGATTCCTCTAGCTTATAACAAAATATTTGATGTGGAGGCAATTTTGCTTAGACAATTCTTTTCGAGTGGAAAAGCATTGCCCTCAAATTGACATATCACGCTTGCCATTAATAATCTTTGTATTATTATATTAATACTTATTGTAATAATATGTTGTATATAACGGAATAGATATAAATACCGGGTCTTATACTATCGAGCACCTCGACTGTAACTTTTCGACTGGTTTATTATTGATTTTGTTCATTTGTACGAAAATATTAATATTAATTATTATATAAGAGCCAATAACAAATATTCGTATTGCAAGAGTATTGCACTCGAATTCACTTTTGGCGTCTATTGTTCTTATAAGAAAAGTAAGCTGGACTTCGCTGTTGATCATATGCAATATTTATGCGTACTAAAAGAGCATAACATGCCGTTCATATTTTATATGCATTATGAATTATTTACAATTTTAAAGCAAACAAATAAAATAGTTGAGCAACAGAATTCAACTCCCGTAGTTTGAAATGCAGGATTCAGCTGGATACGGTCCGCTCACAATATCACGCTGGCGATGAACTTCTTTCGTCCAGGTGGCCAGTATCTTTGCTTTAACTAAGCAAGAAGCGTCTGTGGTCTTGCAGGCAGATACTTTGTCACAAAATCGTGTACATTTAAAGTTTTGACTATTGCAAACTAAGAGTCAGATTGGACTATGCTGAGCAGAAGCCATTGCAAATCATCGTGCTGGCAAGTCCACGTCCTTGATCCGTTATTATAGGTTATACAACATTCGGTATTTATATTCAAGGTGAGGTAAAAATTAACAATTTTGCATCTATTAAGACAATAACGTATTCCTTCACGTCGATTTTGTCGATCATTTGACCAGTTATATCGACGTGTACACTGTGCCACTGTATATCTCTTTTGGCTGTCGGATGTAAATCCGCCTGTACTTTTCCAACAGGTAGTTTCGATAATTTACACGTGATGCAGTTTTCGACAAATGTACGAACATATTTCAATATATTCTTAAACCAGTAATATCCATTATTTAATGTGTTTTCCCATCTCAGATGCTTAATAGATTCATGGACATGATTTATCACTTCCCATCTAAATGCTCTTGGGATTACCGGTAAACATTTGGTTTTACTATTTGTTTGAATTTTTGTATATAATATTCCCCTCCTCAATTCATATGTTCTTTATAAGATTCCTGGTTACTCAATATTTCGAAATTTTCTTGATTTATTCGATATCTCAGGGTCTCCGACACAGTTTGAGGAGGAACAGACCTATCAATGTTTGAATTTTACGCGCATTCGCCCGGATTTATTCGTTGCTTATTTCGAATCCGAAATACTAAATGCTAGTTTTAAAAAAAAAACATTTGGTTATATTGAATGAAAAATAAGCTTTACTTAATGTTTCCAGTACTGTGCGAAAGCGATCTAACGCTTCGTCTGGCTTGGCCAAAAACTCAAATTGCTATTCTGGCATAACAAAAACAGTACGCTTTATTGAATTTGGATGTTTTGGTATTTGGTACCGCTTGCCATGGCTATACACGATAAATATCTTACTCCACGAATCTTAGAGATCTGGTGTGAGATAAGAAGCAACGGATACTTATCAGCAATTGCGTTCTCATTCAACATGCGATAGTCTACGCATAGACGATTGGTGCCAATTTTCATCTTAATTAACATCATAGGACTAGCGAAACTGGGGTGAATAATGTTTGAGATCACTAATTCGCTAATTTTACACTATGTTTTTTTGTTCGTCCTCGCTTAGCCTATAAGGGTGACGTTGCAATGTCTTTTATGGATCTATTAGTCTTAATTCTAACTGTGGAGACTCGCGTTTTTGGAATTCCTTCTAAGTAACCTATTAAAATATTTTTCAGGGCTATCTTATCAGACTCATTTAAATCAGTTTTTATAATATTTTTATAATTTGTGAAATTCAAAATATCTATTCTTTTTGTTTTATAAATATGGAATTTATCAGCACCTAGTGTTACGCCGAAGCCCTGATTTAGAATTTTACATTCCAGGCATGCTGCTCCCGTTGTGACTCTTTCCTTTGGTGCGTGTCCCTTCTCCAATCGGGCACGACAATCAGCTCATTTGTGGCCAGCCTTTCCACAATATTTGCATTTCATTTGTGGCGGAAACTTTTTTCATTCTCATCCTATTATATTCACATCCTCGTGTGAAGTACGATTCTTAAAAGCGTGTGCTTGAAATTGTTTTTGTAGTTCGTTGCTGGTTTTCACGTTTTTCCATTTGGATATCCCCCAAATCTGTTGCTTTCCCTTTTTTACATAAGTAGGGTGACAATTCGGCTAACGTATTCAGCGAAGTCTTCTCCAGACTTTGGACGCCCGTTTAAAACATTCAATAAAATCGCAGGTGACGACTTTCCGTCCGCTTCCGGAGCACTTGGTGCTTGAATGGTTTTTATTATCTTTAATAGATTTTAGTTTTGGGCTTCCAACGCTGTAAGGTATAAATTAGAGTTTCGTTTTGGTAATACTTTTTCTGGTACGTGCGGATGGTTTCTAATCTTCTTATATACTAAACTTAAGATTAAAAAGCTAAGTATAAATTTTGTGTTAAAAGCTCCAAGTGAAATCTTAGCTGCCGTGTACATACATGTACATGGGTATCTATGACTCCTCCGGCGTAACTTTCGACAATGTGGTTGAAATTTCCATTAGATTAAATGTAAAATAGGTGTATACATGAGGAAAATCATAATGACCACTAGTAGTTGAAAATGCCGTTGTGTGTATATCTTGTGTCCATTTCTTTTGCGAGATCTAGGCTAGAGAAAATGTTGCAACCCTCTAACTTGACAAATATTTTATCTATATTTGGGACCTTGGATGGTTTATTTATTAAGTTTATGGTAGTCTACAACGAGCCGCTAATTTTTAGACTCTGTACTAAAAGTACATAGTCTTCTAAGTTTGACGAAAGCGATTTGTGCGTAACAGGCAGAAGGAATCATCTCCGACCCTATAAAGTATATATATTCTTGATCACCATCAACAACCGAGACGATATAGCCATGTCCGTTTGTCCGCCCGTACACCTAGATCTCAGAGACTATAAGAGCTAGAGTTACCAAATTTGGTGACAACACTCTTATAGTGTGCAGGCAGATCAAGTTTGTTTTAGATTTTTGCCACGCCCCCTTCCGCCCCCGAAAATTTAGAAGAACTTGTTATAAGAGCTACAGACTTGGCACACACGGCAGATTCCATCACAATCGAACTATAAACAAAGGAGATTTTAAGGAATGAATGACTATCAAGTTCATGAGGGCTGAGCAGCATTAGAGCAACAACAAGACACGCTGAAAATTACAAATTTGTGTTTTATTTTTCAATTATTAATTAATTATTATTATTTTATTTAAATATTTATTATAAATTCTGCCTCATTTGTCAGAAAGTAGCAAAATCTTAAAGAAATAGAAATAACAATTAGAAATTTGAATTTATGTACATATATGTCAAATGCTAAAATTCGTGCTGCATAAGTATTGAGATTACTGAATGTAAACGTTATAAAGCAGTAGCTCAACTTAGAAGATATAGGTTTTGCACGCAAATTTTTGCCACGCTCCCTTCTCACGAAAAGTACAGAGTCTCTTACCCTCCTTCAGTTGTAAATACTGATGCAGGGTACTATACTGTCGCATGCGCCTCGTTTTTGTTTAGGTTTGTTTTTGTATCACAGATATTACAGATATTAAACTTTTGCTTAATTTAACTTAACTATTAAAACTATTGGAGATTTAAACTTTTGAAATAAAAAGAGAGATGGTTTTGTCTATGCTATTTCATGCGTATGCTTATTACGACGACTTTGGAGAGACTATTAGAATAAGTACAAAAGGAAAAGAAGAATTTATACTTAAGTGTGACCAGCTTTCATTATATAATTGTTGGCACTTTTCATATTTCAACACTCCTTCTCAACGATTATATACTAGATTACATATTAAAAGCAATCCATTTCTTTTATACACTTAACATGTTTGATCTTCTGTAAATTCTTAGTTAATACATCAGAAGTCATATCATTAGTACAAACATATTGTACATAAATTTCATATTTAGCGTATAGCATATAGTCAATGTGTTTACTACGATTATGCAAAGTTGGATTTTTTGCTAGACATTGTGCACTTTGATTATCGAAATATTATTTCATCAAATCCCATTTCATGCAACACTTTCTTCAGATATGTTGCTTCCCTAGCTGCAGCAGGTAAGGCTATATACTCGGCTTCTGTGCTGCTTAACGCCACCAGACTTTGTTTTTTGGATTCCCACAAAATTGCGCCTCCTGCTTGAATAAACACGTATGCACTATATGATCTACGGTCTGTAGGATCATTCGCCCAGTCTGCGTCGACATAGCTTCTCGGTTTCCTGATAATGAAGCTTCAGATCAGCTGTGCCTTTCAGCACACGCTTTGCTGCAACTTCATGCTCCTTATGTGGGTTGGAGTTTTGTTGTGCGAGTTTTCCAACAGAATGTAATATATCTGGTCTTGTGGTTATGGCCAAATACATTGAAGAGCCTATTTAAGACTGGTAATCCTTCTCATTAACAGTCTTGCAGTTGGGATCAACACATTTCACTTGATGTCCGACCTCCAGAGGTGTAGCTACCGGCTTGCACGTTGACATACCCCAACTATGCAGCATTTGCTCGATGTACTGTCTGCGAGCAATACTTATGTTGCCCGTCTCGCCTTCACGCTCAACTTCTATGCCCAAGAAGTGATTAAGCTGGCCTCCATCGATTACGTCTAATTCGCTTGCAATTGATGCTTTTAAATCCTGCAGGTCATCTTTGGTTGAGCTGGCAATTAAAAGATCGTCTATATATACTGCAATTGTATTAATATTACCATGCCCACTGCGTGTATAAACGCACGGCTCGCTGACACATGGAACGAATCTCAGTTTCTGCAAAACTGTATCCAATTTCATATTCCATTCTCTACCGCTCTGCGGTAGAGCCCATGTAGAGATTTCTTCAACTTCAGGACCTTGTTCGGATATTGATCATTCATGTAATCATCCGGCTGCTTCATGTAAACATCCTCTGAGAGTTCGCTGTTCAAGTAAGCCGATGACACGTACATTTCATGCAGATACAATCTATACTTCACAGCCAGCGCCATGATCATTCTTATAGAAGAGTATCTAACAACTGGAGAAAATGTTTCGAAGTAGTCGACTCCATAAAGTTGTGCGCATCCTTTAGCCACCAATCTGGATTTGAAGCGCTCTTCGAAACCATTTTTGTCAACTTTAACACCAAACACCCATTTGCAGCCAATAGCTTTCTTGCCCTCTGGCAAATCTACAAGCTCCCAAGTATTATTCGGCTCAGTGCGTCGATCTCCTTCTGAATTGATACTGACCACTCCTGATTCATTTTGAACTTGTTGACCTCATTTATAGATGGAGGAATTAAGACTTCCTCTGCTTTCAACATGTTCAAAATATTGTTGTGCTTACGGGGTCGACCTGGCTTGCCTGTCTTTACTATCTTTGGACGACCTCGACCTTCACATGGTGCACTCGGTTTGACACTCAATTTGCTTTTTGCACAGGTTTCACAAATATCGCCCTTTAAGTCAATACTTTTATTGATCGATTTCAATCCATTTGTCATTTTCTTTAAACTTGCCTGTTTAAGTGTCCACGATGATAATGCCACTTCCGCAATTCACCGCTCTGTGCATTTGAGTACAAATACTGATTCACTTTTGCGTCAATGATAAACAAATCATTACGCTTGCTCGCCTGCAGTATTTTGTTATTTTGATTGTTCTTTATAACGGCAGTTTTTCTATTAAAAATCACTTTAAACCTTTTTCAACAGCTTTTGATATTGACATAAAGTTAGCGTGCAGTTATTTTACGTATAAAACGTTCACCAATTCTATGCAATAACTTCCTGAATTAAAACGCACAGTGCCAATGCCTTCGGCAAATATAGAATTTTCTCCTGCAAGTAATATTTTTATACCCTGTACAGGGATATATTAACTTTGTGAAAAAAATTTTTGTAACAGGCAGAAGGAGACATTTCCGACCCTATAAAGTATATATATTCTTGATCAGCATCAACAGCCGAGTCGATGTAGCCATGTCCGTTTGTCCGCCCGTACACCTAGATCTCAGAGACTATAAGAGCTAGAGTTATCAAATTTGGTGACAATACTCTTATAGTGTGCAGGCAGATCAAGTTTGTTTTAGATTTTTGCCACGCCCCCTTCCGCCCCCGCAAATCGAAAAAAACGTATTATAAGAGCTACAGACTTGGCACACATGGCAGATTTGGCACACATCGAGTGTGCCCTTGTGCGGACGTTTTCCGAAAATTTCATCCCGATCGGACCATAAACAAAGGAGATTTTAAGGAATGAATGACCAACAAATTCATGAGGGCTGAGCAGCATTACAGCAACAACAACAGCAAGACTCGCTACGAGTGCGCGGATTCAAATCTCGCTGCTGACAATTATTCAATTATTAATTAATTAGAAAGTAGCAAAATCTTAAAAAATATAAATAACAAATTTTAGTTAGAAATTCGAATTAATGTACATATATGTCAAATGCTAAAATTCGTCCTGCATAAGTATAGAGATTGCCGTCTTCGAACTATATGAAGCAGTAGCTTAGGTTAGAGGACATAGGATTTGCGCGCGAGAGGTCTGGGGTTCGAAGCTTGCTCAGACCGCGAACAATTTTTTTAAATAGAAAATACTTTCTATGTGTCTGCATAGTACATAGCAATGCAAAAAATGTAATGGTAGTTCGCTTCGTTCACTGCTGCTCTCTTCCAAGAACGAACGATAATGAGGGAGAATTTTTTGAGCAAAAGAAACTTTCAAGGCGGCAATGAATGGGAAATACGAATTCAGTTATTTTAATCTTGTCGGCTTGCGGGTCGATTTGCCGGTGGCACAGGGCGTAGAGCATTAGACTGTGAATCAAGATTCGTTTTGCTATCTGTACAATATTTTTTGAATGCGTAGATTTTGCTATTCACGATTAGTACACAGTCTCCCATTGTCGACTGCGGTCGACTGTAGTCTTACCCACCTTCAGTTGTAAATACTGATGCAAGGTACTATACTGTCGCATGCGCCTCGTTTTTATTAAACTGGTGGAATTAAGCTGTTTATATCTAGATCTACTTGATTTCTCTGCCTTTTGTTTGGGTCGATGACTGCATTCATATCATTAAATATATTACAAACTATTAACCCATCAA
Organism: Drosophila funebris; assembly: GCA_018901825.1. Classification (NCBI taxonomy): domain Eukaryota; kingdom Metazoa; phylum Arthropoda; class Insecta; order Diptera; family Drosophilidae; genus Drosophila; species Drosophila funebris. Next base: position 11,055 of record JAEIFK010000007.1, on the reverse strand, counting down.
AAGCGTTTTGAAAATTATATTTTAAGAATTCGCAAATTTAACTTTCAGATTTTAATTCTTGAAACCATGGGAACCTGCATAATTTATGTATTTTAATTGGAACATTGCTGTAACTTTTAGTTCAATATCTGTTTTTAACTTTGGGTGGCACATATTCACATTAATAACACTGAATTATGCCCTAGAGTCAGAGCGTCCAGAGCGTCGCGACGCGTCATCGAAAATGTCGACAGTGTAGAATAGACCGCAGAACGGAACGCACGGTCTGCGCTCTCCGTTCGACTTTTTACTATCTGGGATTCCTTGCTGGGAGTGTGGAGTTTTCTGGTCAGGCAAAATGAACCAAATGAACCCTCTATGTATTGTATGCTTAGTGGTATAGCTTTGGTGTCGTGCATCTTCAATGATTTTATAAGCATCGTCTAAAGATTGTGGGTTTCTTGTGAATATCATCGTTTCGTAGATTCAGGTAAGTTATCTCTAAACACTCGGAGAGCAATTTGGATTATTTCAGAAGGGGTGTATGCGTAATCGATATGGATTAGTATCTGATTTTGTACTGTATTAGCTACTTCATTGATTTTGTTGTAATACTCTTTTATACGTCACAATTTTAAAATATCCATTAAGACATCTCATGTAATTTTTTTCGCCAAAATGTTTTAAAACAATCTGTTTTAATCTTTCCCTCTCGGTTCTATTTTCATACCCATGGAGCACTGGCCTCCACAATCGTACAAATTTGTTTTTAACAAAGGCAAACAAAATGTTTTTGGTGGCCGGGTCAAAAACATCAAACGTTGGAAGAATAACTTATATGTGTTATTATAAGTATAAGTACCATCAAAATGTTGTATGAATTTTATGCAGTTCATGGTTGAGTTAAACGCGTCTAAGCTATTTTCATTCATGTTACTTATCTTTTCTTGTTAGACTCTGTACTTTAAAAAAGCACATAGTCTTCTAAGTTTGACGAAAGCGATTTGTGCGTAACAGGCAGAAGGAGTCATCTCCGACCCTACAAAGTATATATATTCTTGATCACCATCAACAGCCGAGACGATATAGCGATGTCCGTTTGTCCGCCCGTACACCTAGATCTCAGAGACTATAAGAGCTAGAGTTACCAAATTTGGTGACAACACTCTTATAGTGTGCAGGCAGATCAAGTTTGTTTTAGATTTTTGCCACGCCCCCTTCCGCCCCCGAACATTTCAAAGAACGTATTATAAGAGCTACAGACTTGGCACACACGGCAGATTCCATCACAATCGAACTATAAACAAAGGAGATTTTAAGGAATGAATGACTACCAAGTTCATGAGGGCTGAGCAGCATTAGAGCAACAACAAGACACGCTGAAAATTACAAATTTGTGTTTTATTTTTCAATTATTAATTAATTATTATTATTTTATTTAAATATTTATTATAAATTCTGCCTCATTTGTCAGAAAGTAGCAAAATCTTAAAGAAATAGAAATAACAATTAGAAATTTGAATTTATGTACATATATGTCAAATGCTAAAATTCGTGCTGCATAAGTATTGAGATTACTGAATGTAAACGTTATAAAGCAGTAGCTCAACTTAGAAGATATAGGTTTTGCACGCAAGAGGTCTGGGGTTCGAAACTACTCCGTCGACTTATAAATTTATTTTTTAAATTTTTGCCACGCTCCCTTCTCACGAAAAGTACAGAGTCTCTTACCCTCCTTCAGTTGCAAATACTGATGCAGGGTACTATACTGTCGCATGCGCCTCGTTTTTGTTTAGGTTTGTTTTTGTATCACAGATATTACAGATATTAAACTTTGCTTAATTTAACTTAACTATTAAAACTATTGGAGATTTAAACTTGTGAAATAAAAAGAGAGATGGTTTTGTCTATGCTATTTCATGCGTATGCTTATTACGACGACTTTGGAGAGACTATTAGAATAAGTACAAAAGGAAAAGAAGAATTTATACTTAAGTGTGACCAGCTTTCATTATATAATTGTTGGCACTGAAAATTCACAAGAGTTTTTGTGAATTGTTAATATTAATTTACTAACATTTAATTTATTTTGGTGGCTTTTAAAATTGATTTTTGCTGCGATTATGCGTGTTTTAATTCTCGTTCGACAAATTCAACTCATTTTTCATTTTCTTCTTAAGCCTAGCTTAACCTGTGGTGGCGAAGTGAGGCGAATTCGCTCTCAGAGCGAATGACGAAAACTTTATTGCGCTCTCACTTCGCCCTAAACCTAAGAATCCAAGTACTCTTATCTCTCTTATCTTAACTTCGAAAATTATTCTAACAATTCAATAAAAAATACACGCCGAAGTGCGGCGACATCGGCCCCCATGAAGCCCTGTGCTTCATTCAATTGGAAGCCGCGCTAATTTGTGGATCGGCCTCTTGAACGCTGATCCCGTCGCCGTCCTAATGTCTACGACGCGCACGACGCCGTCCTCTCCCTTGTGTGCCGCCGTCACTCTGCCGACCAGCCAATTCTGGGGCGGCATATTGTCCTCCGCGACCACCACCAGGTCTCCCACGACGACATCTGGCATGCGATGGTGCCACTTGCTCCTGGCTTGGAGTCCCAGAATGTATTCCTTGGACCATCGCCGCCAGAACTGTTGCTTGAGCGACGAGACAGCTCGCCATCGACTTAAGCAAGTCAGGCCCTCCTGGTCCGGTGCCCTTCCTGCTGGCATTGCTGTCAATGGGCCTCCCACTAGTGCGTGGCCCGGTGTGAGTGCCTCGCCGTCGCTGGGGTCGTCGCTTAGCGCTCCTATTGGCCGGGAGTTGAGTACGGCCTCCACTGCGACGAGCGTCGTTTGCAGCTCCTCTGCCGTCAGTAGCAGGCTGCCTACCGTCCGTAGGAGTAGGTGCTTTGCAGATTTCACACCTGCCTCCCACAGACCCCCGAAGTGCGGAGCCCTGGGCGGTATGAACGCAAATTCGCATCCGCTTTTTGATGCGAATTCCTGAATCGCGTCCGCCTCCTGCTCGATTCGGGCCCGCAACTCCCGAAACTGGCGACTTGCGCCGACGAAATTCGTCGCGTTGTCGCAATGGACGGTCTGTGGGACTCCTCGACGGCCGACGAACCTTTGAAAAGCCATTAAGAAGGTATTAGTTGATAAATCGGACACAAGCTCTAAGTGAACCGCTTTGGAGGCGAAGCAAACAAAAAGTGCTATGTACGATTTATAAATCGGCTTCCCACGCATTCGAAAGGTCGTGCTAATTGCGCCACAAAAATCAACGCCGCAAATAGAGAATGGGCGGAGTGCTCGGAGTCGGTCTGCTGGCAAATTACCCATTATTTGGGTTAGCAGACGAGGCTTTCATTTGAAGCAAGGGATGCAGGATCTCACTGTCTGCCGACAGACCTCTTGAGCATTGACTAACCAAATTCGCTCACGAAGAAGACTCACGAGTGCTCTTGGACCAGCATGACAATTCGTTAAATGCAGGTATCTAATATAGCTTCTAGCAAAGAGTGAACTTTTAGGAAGGAGCATCGGAAACTTAGCATCATATGAAAGAGGAGCATTGGCAAGTCTTCCCCCTACTCGCAACATCTTAAAGGAGCAACAAGATCCGTTATACTCATGTATAAACGGGATTGAGACGCTGTAGGCTATGACCCACACGCGTGCCTTTCCGAACCCTATCTATGTCATCTTTAAATTCAAATTGTTGGATGACTTCAACTATCTTTTCAAAAACTTCTTTTCTTTCTTGCGCCGTAGGTATTTTTTCAAAAACTTCATTTTTGTTCTTGCATTTCTTAATGAAACGGAACACATATGCGAACACTCTCAGCAACTTAGCATGCGATGAATAACTATCGATCGTTTTCAAGAGATCTGGGCGGTCTACCATAGCTGTCAGTCCAACAGCTGTTTTACGTACCTCCAAGGTACGCATCTCGTCTGTTACCAGATGCTGGTTAACCGGCCAGAAATCTCTTGGTTCCCCAGAAATGAAGGACCATCATACTAAATCGATGTAATTAATTCGTCAACATCGCAGCCTCTCGAAACGATATCTGCTGGGTTCTGTTTTGTCGGTACATGGCGCCATTCAGCCTTCTCTGTCCACTCTTGTATTTCAGCCACACGGTTCGACACAAATGTTGCCAAGGAAGAAGGATGTGACTTAATCCAATGAAGCGTAACTTCAGAATCAGACCAAAGAACAGTCCGCTCAATCGGTAATCTTATTAGATTTCTGATTCGGTGACAGAGCTCTGCAAGAAGGTGAGCCGCGCACAGCTCAAGTCTAGGAAGAGTCTTAGTCTTGAGGGGGGGCTACTTTGGACTTAGATGTCAACAAGGAAACATGACAGCCTTCTGCAGTATGACTACGTATATAAACGCATGCGCCAAGTTGACTTCAGCTGCTGCCACGAGTTGTCTAAGCTCAGAGGGATAGACTCATCCCAGTCTAGCTTTTGAAGCCAGAGCTCTTGGAGCAGGATCTTTGCCTTGATAATCAGAGGGCTTAACAAGCCAAGCGGATCAAATAACCTCGACGAAACCGAGAGAATGTTCCGTTTAGTCGCTCTAAGACCCATAAATGAATTGTCTATCTTAAATTGAAAGACGTCTTCATTTGGCAACCACAACACGCCTAGTGCTTTGGTTGAATCAGACTCTGAGATCGTTATCGGCTTTACTGCATTTGTTGCGGAGAACTCAGGAGAATTCGAAAACCATTTGGTAAGTTCGAATCCTGCGCTTTCCAGGATTTGCGCAACCTCAGATTTTATTATCTGAAGATTCTCAACGCAAGCAGCACCAGTTAGAAGATCATCGACATAAAAGTCGTGCCTGATAACGTCAGCAGCTTTGGTTGTGACGACTCCACCATGTCACTAAGCTTTGTTAAACACCGTATAGCCAAAGATTGTGGGTTTCTTGTTAATATCATCGTTTCGTAGATTCAGGTAAGTTATCTCTAAACACTCGGAGAGCAATTTGGATTATTTCAGAAGGGGTGTATGCGTAATCGATATGGATTAGTATCTGATTTTGTACTGTATTAGCTACTTCATTGATTTTGTTGTAATACTCTTTTATACGTCACAATTTTAAAATATCCATTAAGACATCTCATGTAATTTTTTTCGCCAAAATGTTTTAAAACAATCTGTTTTAATCTTTCCCTCTCGGTTCTATTTTCATACCCATGGAGCACTGGCCTCCACAATCGTACAAATTTGTTTTTAACAAAGGCAAACAAAATGTTTTTGGTGGCCGGGTCAAAAACATCAAACGTTGGAAGAATAACTTATATGTGTTATTATAAGTATAAGTACCATCAAAATGTTGTATGAATTTTATGCAGTTCATGGTTGAGTTAAACGCGTCTAAGCTATTTTCATTCATGTTACTTATCTTTCTTGTTAGACTCTGTACTTTAAAAAAGCACATAGTCTTCTAAGTTTGACGAAAGCGATTTGTGCGTAACAGGCAGAAGGAGTCATCTCCGACCCTACAAAGTATATATATTCTTGATCACCATCAACAGCCGAGACGATATAGCGATGTCCGTTTGTCCGCCCGTACACCTAGATCTCAGAGACTATAAGAGCTAGAGTTACCAAATTTGGTGACAACACTCTTATAGTGTGCAGGCAGATCAAGTTTGTTTTAGATTTTTGCCACGCCCCCTTCCGCCCCCGAACATTTCAAAGAACGTATTATAAGAGCTACAGACTTGGCACACACGGCAGATTCCATCACAATCGAACTATAAACAAAGGAGATTTTAAGGAATGAATGACTATCAAGTTCATGAGGGCTGAGCAGCATTAGAGCAACAACAAGACACGCTGAAAATTACAAATTTGTGTTTTATTTTTCAATTATTAATTAATTATTATTATTTTATTTAAATATTTATTATAAATTCTGCCTCATTTGTCAGAAAGTAGCAAAATCTTAAAGAAATAGAAATAACAATTAGAAATTTGAATTTATGTACATATATGTCAAATGCTAAAATTCGTGCTGCATAAGTATTGAGATTACTGAATGTAAACGTTATAAAGCAGTAGCTCAACTTAGAAGATATAGGTTTTGCACGCAAGAGGTCTGGGGTTCGAAACTACTCCGTCGGCCTATAAATTTATTTTTTAAATTTTTGCCACGCTCCCTTCTCACGAAAAGTACAGAGTCTCTTACCCTCCTTCAGTTGCAAATACTGATGCAGGGTACTATACTGTCGCATGCGCCTCGTTTTTGTTTAGGTTTGTTTTTGTATCACAGATATTACAGATATTAAACTTTGCTTAATTTAACTTAACTATTAAAACTATTGGAGATTTAAACTTGTGAAATAAAAAGAGAGATGGTTTTGTCTATGCTATTTCATGCGTATGCTTATTACGACGACTTTGGAGAGACTATTAGAATAAGTACAAAAGGAAAAGAAGAATTTATACTTAAGTGTGACCAGCTTTCATTATATAATTGTTGGCACTGAAAATTCACAAGAGTTTTTGTGAATTGTTAATATTAATTTACTAACAATTAATTTATTTTGGTGGCTTTTAAAATTGATTTTTGCTGCGATTATGCGTGTTTTAATTCTCGTTCGACAAATTCAACTAATTTTTCATTTTCTTCTTAAGCCTAGCTTAACCTGTGGTGGCGAAGTGAGGCGAATTCGCTCTCAGAGCGAATGACGAAAACTTTATTGCGCTCTCACTTCGCCCTAAACCTAAGAATCCAAGTACTCTTATCTCTCTTATCTTAACTTCGAAAATTATTCTAACAATTCAATAAAAAATACACGCCGAAGTGCGGCGACATCGGCCCCCATGAAGCCCTGTGCTTCATTCAATTGGAAGCCGCGCTAATTTGTGGATCGGCCTCTTGAACGCTGATCCCGTCGCCGTCCTAATGTCTACGACGCGCACGACGCCGTCCTCTCCCTTGTGTGCCGCCGTCACTCTGCCGACCAGCCAATTCTGGGGCGGCATATTGTCCTCCGCGACCACCACCAGGTCTCCCACGACGACATCTGGCATGCGATGGTGCCACTTGCTCCTGGCTTGGAGTCCCAGAATGTATTCCTTGGACCATCGCCGCCAGAACTGTTGCTTGAGCGACGAGACAGCTCGCCATCGACTTAAGCAAGTCAGGCCCTCCTGGTCCGGTGCCCTTCCTGCTGGCATTGCTGTCAATGGGCCTCCCACTAGTGCGTGGCCCGGTGTGAGTGCCTCGCCGTCGCTGGGGTCGTCGCTTAGCGCTCCTATTGGCCGGGAGTTGAGTACGGCCTCCACTGCGACGAGCGTCGTTTGCAGCTCCTCTGCCGTCAGTAGCAGGCTGCCTACCGTCCGTAGGAGTAGGTGCTTTGCAGATTTCACACCTGCCTCCCACAGACCCCCGAAGTGCGGAGCCCTGGGCGGTATGAACGCAAATTCGCATCCGCTTTTTGATGCGAATTCCTGAATCGCGTCCGCCTCCTGCTCGATTCGGGCCCGCAACTCCCGAAACTGGCGACTTGCGCCGACGAAATTCGTCGCGTTGTCGCAATGGACGGTCTGTGGGACTCCTCGACGGCCGACGAACCTTTGAAAAGCCATTAAGAAGGTATTAGTTGATAAATCGGACACAAGCTCTAAGTGAACCGCTTTGGAGGCGAAGCAAACAAAAAGTGCTATGTACGATTTATAAATCGGCTTCCCACGCATTCGAAAGGTCGTGCTAATTGCGCCACAAAAATCAACGCCGCAAATAGAGAATGGGCGGAGTGCTCGGAGTCGGTCTGCTGGCAAATTACCCATTATTTGGGTTAGCAGACGAGGCTTGCATTTGAAGCAAGGGATGCAGGATCTCACTGTCTGCCGACAGACCTCTTGAGCATTGACTAACCAAATTCGCTCACGAAGAAGACTCACGAGTGCTCTTGGACCAGCATGACAATTCGTTAAATGCAGGTATCTAATATAGCTTCTAGCAAAGAGTGAGCTTTTAGGAAGGAGCATCGGAAACTTAGCATCATATGAAAGAGGAGCATTGGCAAGTCTTCCCCCTACTCGCAACATCTTAAAGGAGCAACAAGATCCGTTATACTCATGTATAAACGGATTGAGACGCTGTAGGCTATGACCCACACGCGTGCCTTTCCGAACCCTATCTATGTCATCTTTAAATTCAAATTGTTGGATGACTTCAACTATCTTTTCAAAAACTTCTTTTCTTTCTTGCGCCGTAGGTATTTTTTCAAAAACTTCATTTTTGTTCTTGCATTTCTTAATGAAACGGAACACATATGCGAACACTCTCAGCAACTTAGCATGCGATGAATAACTATCGATCGTTTTCAAGAGATCTGGGCGGTCTACCATAGCTGTCAGTCCAACAGCTGTTTTACGTACCTCCAAGGTACGCATCTCGTCTGTTACCAGATGCTGGTTAACCGGCCAGAAATCTCTTGGTTCCCTCAGAAATGAAGGACCATCATACCAAATCGATGTAATTAATTCGTCAACATCGCAGCCTCTCGAAACGATATCTGCTGGGTTCTGTTTTGTCGGTACATGGCGCCATTCAGCCTTCTCTGTCCACTCTTGTATTTCAGCCACACGGTTCGACACAAATGTTGCCAAGGAAGAAGGATGTGACTTAATCCAATGAAGCGTAACTTCAGAATCAGACCAAAGAACAGTCCGCTCAATCGGTAATCTTATTAGATTTCTGATTCGGTGACAGAGCTCTGCAAGAAGGTGAGCCGCGCACAGCTCAAGTCTAGGAAGAGTCTTAGTCTTGAGGGGGGGCTACTTTGGACTTAGATGTCAACAAGGAAACATGACAGCCTTCTGCAGTATGACTACGTATATAAACGCATGCGCCAAGTTGACTTCAGCTGCTGCCACGAGTTGTCTAAGCTCAGAGGGATAGACTCATCCCAGTCTAGCTTTTGAAGCCAGAGCTCTTGGAGCAGGATCTTTGCCTTGATAATCAGAGGGCTTAACAAGCCAAGCGGATCAAATAACCGCGACGAAACCGAGAGAATGTTCCGTTTAGTCGCTCTAAGACCCATAAATGAATTGTCTATCTTAAATTGAAAGACGTCTTCATTTGGCAACCACAACACGCCTAGTGCTTTGGTTGAATCAGACTCTGAGATCGTTATCGGCTTTACTGCATTTGTTGCGGAGAACTCAGGAGAATTCGAAAACCATTTGGTAAGTTCGAATCCTGCGCTTTCCAGGATTTGCGCAACCTCAGATTTTATTATCTGAAGATTCTCAACGCAAGCAGCACCAGTTAGAAGATCATCGACATAAAAGTCGTGCCTGATAACGTCAGCAGCTTTTGGTTGTGACGACTCCACCATGTCACTAAGCTTTGTTAAACACCGTATAGCCAAAAATGGGGCAGGCGCAGTGCCATAAGTTACGGTGTTTAACCTGAAGGACCTCAAAGAGTCAGATGGGTTCTTTCTCCATACTACTAGCTGGAAATTTCTATCTGCTTCATGCACCATGACTTGCCGGTACATCTTTTGATGTCAGCTGTCAGTGCATACTTATGTAGTCTAAATCGGAGCAGAGTTGAATACAGCTCTTCTTGAATGGTCGGTCCAACCATCAAAAGGTCATTCAACGCATGGTGAGACGAAGTACGGCAAGATGCGTCAAAAACGACACGTAGCTTCGTCGACGTGCTTTGTGGTCTAAGAACACACTGATGCGGAATGAAGTAGTGAGGCGTACTTGGAATCTGGGTGCCTATTTCAGACATGTGACCAAGCGATAGATATTCTTCCATGAATTCCAAGTACATACGCTTAAGATCAGGATCACGAGTTAAGCGTTTCTCGAGCGACAAAAAACGACGCTTGGCAACTTCGAAAGAGTTACCAAGCTGATTTGGATCAGACTTAAATGGTAGTCGTACTTCAAATCGACCTGACGGCAATATTTTTAAATTATTTAGAAAGTGGCTCTCACATAACTGGTGCTCAACTGTTCGCACCTTTTTGACCGAAGGCAATTCTTCCAATGACCAGAATTTCTGCAATGTGGTGTCTATAGATGTATATGTATCTTCCTGACAACTCAGGTTTACTACCTGACCTGTCTTCGGACCTGTAGGCGTATAGCGTCCTGACACGATCCATCCTAAAAAGAGTTTTTTGCAAAATCGGACAATTCGGACCTTGTTTAATTTGACCGACAGAGAGCAGTTCAAAGAACGTTTCAGCTCCGATGAGCATGTCGATCTTCTGTGGCTTGTGGAAATATGAGTCAGCTAATTGCAGGTTCTCAGGGATTTTCCAGCCACTGACATTGACCGTGTGGTCAGGCTGATATCCAGAAATGGTCTTTAAAATCCAAAGATCCAGCGAAAACTCACTGCAATTGACTCGCGACTTCACCACAGAATGTATCTTGCTTTTAACTTGTGTGTTGCACTGAGCAATTCCAAGCAAGCTGATACTAGCCTCTTCTCTACTCAGCTGCAATCGTTGAGCTAGCTCGTCTGTTACGCAATTAATTTGCGAACCAGAATCAAGCAGAGCTCTGGCCAAAACGAAATCGCCACTTTTCGTTTTGACACTAACGACTGCTGTGGCTAGGATCACACTATCAGACGAATTCGCATGCATAGCATGTGATGTCGATGGTTGATCCTGGGCAGAGTCAAGGGGTGGTGGTAACGCTCGAGTGCCAGAAACGGCAGAGTATCTATGCAGCAGCGTATTATGTGAACGACTGCATACTCTGCATTTGTTCGCCTTACATCTGGCGACAGTGTGTCCCTTCCGAAGACAATTAATGCATAATGGAGCTGCTTTAGCGAACTCGAAACGCTGTTGCACTGATTGTGCAGCATATGCAGAACAATTCAATATTGTATGGTCTTCGGAACTACAATATAAGCATTTAGGGGGACACCTGGTCGTTTCTAACACTGGCCACAGAACATGAAAACAAACTGCGATTATTGTTTTTGGAAGCAGTCTTTGGCTCTGACTTAGAGCTATCGGATAATGGTTTTGACGAAGCTCCAGCAATTAAGTGCTGATATCTACGAT
>JAEIFK010000694.1:0-200758 GCA_018901825.1 Drosophila funebris | reverse complement strand
TAACGGATTTTTCGTCGAAAATCAGATATGTACAAAAATGACAAAATAACGGATTTTTCGACAAGAATCACATATGGGAAAAAATGGCAAAAACAGCGGCTATTCCGACAAAAATCAGATATGTACAAAAATGACAAAATAACGAATTTTTCGACGAGAATCAGATATGGGAAAAAATGGCAAAAATAGCGGTTATTCCGACAAAAGTCAGATATGTACAAAAATGACAAAATAACGGATTTTTCCGACAAGAATCAGATATGGGGAATAATGGCAAAAATAGCGGTTATTCCGACAAAAATCAGATATGTCCAAAAATGACAAAATAACGAATTTTTCGACGAAAATCAGATATGTGCAAATATAGCGGTTATTCCGACAAAAATCAAAAATATATCCAAAAATTACATAATAATGGATTTTTCAACGAAAATCAGATACGTTCAAAAATCACAAAATAACGGAATTTTTCGAGAACAATCAGATATGTCCAATAATGGCAAAATAACGGATTTTTCGACAAAAATCAGATATGTACAAAAATTACGGTTTTTTCCGACAAGAATCAGATATGGGAAAAAATGGCAAAAATAGCGGTTATTCCGACAAAAAATCAGATATGTCCATAAATGACAAAATAACGAATTTTTCGACGAAAATCAGATATGTGCAAAAATGGCAAAAATAGCGGTTATTCCGACAAAAATCAAAAATATATCCAAAAATTACATAATAACGGATTTTTCAACGAAAATCAGATATGTCCAAAAATGACAAAATAACGAATTTTTCGACGAAAATCAGATATGTGCAAATATAGCGGTTATTCCGACAAAAATCAAAAATATATCCAAAAATTACATAATAACGGATTTTTCAACGAAAATCAGATGCGTTCAAAAATCACAAAATAACGGATTTTTTCGACAACAATCAAATATGTCCAATAATGGCAAAATAACGGATTTTTCGACGAAAATCCGATATGTCCAAAAATGAAAAATAACGAATTTTTCGACGAAAATCAGATATGTGCAAAAATTGCAAAATAACGGATCTTTCGACGAAAATCAGATATGTCCAAAAATGACAAAATAACGAATTTTTCGACGAAAATCAGATATGTGCAAAAATTTTAAAATAACGGATCTTTTGACAAAAATCCGATATGTCAAAAAATGACAAAATAACGAATTTTTCGACGAAAATGAGATATGTGCAAAAATTGCAAAATAACGGATTTTTCAACGAAAATCAGATACGTTCAAAAATCACAATATGACGGATTTTTCCGACAAGAATCAGATATGGGAAAAAATGGCAAAAATAGCGGTTATTCCGACAAAAATCAAATATGTCCAAAAATGACAAAATAACAAATTTTTCGACGAAAATCAGATATGTGCAAAAATGGCAAAAATAGCGGTTATTCCGACAAAAATCAAAAATATATCCAAAAATTACATAAAACGGATTTTTCAACGAAAATCAGATACGTTCAAAAATCACAAAATAACGGATTTTTTCGACAACAATCAGATATGTCCAATAATGGCAAAATAACGGATTTTTCGTCGAAAATAAGATATGTACAAAAATGACAAAATAACGGATTTTTCGACAAGAATCACATATGGGAAAAAATGGCAAAAACAGCGGCTATTCCGACAAAAATCAGATATGTACAAAAATGACAAAATAACGAATTTTTCGACGAGAATCAGATATGGGAAAAAATGACAAAATAACGGATTTTTCCGACAAGAATCAGATATGGGGAATAATGGCAAAAATAGCGGTTATTCCGACAAAAATCAGTTATGTCCAAATATGACAAAATAACGAATTTTTCGACTAAAATCAGATATGTGCAAATATAGCGGTTATTCCGACAAAAATCAAAAATATATCCAAAAATTACATAATAAAGGATTTTTCAACGAAAATCAGATACGTTCAAAAATCACAAAATAACGGAATTTTTCGAGAACAATCAGATATGTCCAATAATGGCAAAATAACGGATTTTTCGACAAAAAATCAGATATGTACAAAAATGACAAAATAACGGTTTTTTCCGACAAGAATCAGATATGGGAAAAAATGGCAAAAATAGCGGTTATTCCTACAAAAATCAGATATGTCCAAAAATGACAAAATAACGAATTTTTCGACGAAAATCAGATATGTGCAAAAACGGCAAAAATAGCGGTTATTCCGACAAAAATCAAAAATATATCCAAAAATTACATAATAACGGATTTTTTAACGAAAATCAGATACGTTCAAAAATCACAAAATAACGGATTTTTCGACAACAATCAGATATGTCCAATAATGGCAAAATAACGAATTTTTCGACGAAAATCAGATATGTACAAAAATGACAAAATAACGGATTTTTCCGACAAGAATCAGATATGTCCAATAATGGCAAAATAACGGGTTTTTCGACGAAAATCAGAAACGTTCAAAAATCACAAAATGACGGATTTTTCCGACAAGAATCAGATATGGGAAAAAATGGCAAAAATAGCGGTTGTTCCGACAAAAATCAAATGTGTCCAAAAATGACAAAATAACAAATTTTTCGACGAAAATCAGATATGTGCAAAAATGGCAAAAATAGCGGTTATTCCGACAAAAATCAAAAATATATCCAAAAATTACATGAAACGGATTTTTCAACGAAAATCAGATACGTTCAAAAATCACAAAATAACGGATTTTTTCGACAACAATCAGATATGTCCAATAATGGCAAAAAAATGAATTTTTCGACGAAAATCAGATATGTACAAAAATGACAAAGTAACGGATTTTTCCGACAAGAATCAGATATGTCCAATAATGGCAAAATAACGGATTTTTCGACGAAAATCAGATATGTACAAAAATGACAAAATAACGGATTTTTCGACAAGAATCAGATATGGGGAATAATGACAAAAATAGCGGTTATTCCGACAAAAATCAGATATGTCCAAAAATGACAAAATAACGAATTTTCGACGAAAATCAGATATGTGCAAATATAGCGGTTATTCCGACAAAAATCAAAAATATATCCAAAAATTACATAATAACGGATTTTTCAACGAAAATCAAATACGAGCAAAAATCACAAAATAACGGAATTTTTCGAGAACAATCAGATATGTCCAAGAATGGCAAAATAACGAATTTTTCGACGAAAATCAGATATGTAAAAAAATGACAAAATAACGGATTTTTTCGACAACAATCAGATATGGGAAAAAATGGCAAAAATAGCGGTAATTCCGACAAAAATATATCCAAAAATTACATAATAACGGATTTTTCGACGAAAATCAGATATGTACAAAAATGACAAAATAACGGATTTTTCGACAAGAATCAGATATGGGGAATAATGGCAAAAATAGCGGTTATTCCGACAAAAATCAGATATGTCCAAAAATGACAAAATAACGAATTTTTCGACGAAAATCAGATATGTGCAAAAATTTGAAAATAACGGATCTTTCGACAAAAATCAGATATGTGCAAATATAGCGGTTATTCCGACAAAAATCAAAAATATATCCAAAAATTACATAATAACGGATTTTTCAACGAAAATCAGATACGTTCAAAAATCACAAAATAACGGAATTTTTCGAGAACAATCAGATATGTCCAATAATGGCAAAATAACGGATTTTTCGACAAAAATCAGATATGCACAAAAATGACAAAATAACGGTTTTTTCCGACAAGAATCAGATATAGTAAAAAAATGGCAAAAATAGCGGTTATTCCGACAAAAATCAGATATGTCCAAAAATGACAAAATAACGAATTTTTCGACAAAAAATCAAATATGTCCAAAAATGACAAAATAACAAATTTTTCGACGAAAATCAGATATGTGCAAAAATGGCAAAAATAGCGGTTATTCCGACAAAAATCAAAAATATATCCAAAAATTACATAAAACGGATTTTTCAACGAAAATCAGATACGTTCAAAAATCACAAAATAACGGATTTTTTCGACAACAATCAGATATGTCCAATAATGGCAAAATAACGGATTTTTCGTCGAAAGTAAGATATGTACAAAAATGACAAAATAACGGATTTTTCGACAAGAATCACATATGGGAAAAAATGGCAAAAACAGCGGCTATTCCGACAAAAATCAGATATGTACAAAAATGACAAAATAACGAATTTTTCGACGAGAATCAGATATGGGAAAAAATGACAAAATAACGGATTTTTCCGACAAGAATCAGATATGGGGAATAATGGCAAAAATAGCGGTTATTCCGACAAAAAATCAGATATGTCCAAAAATGACAAAATAACGAATTTTTCGACGAAAATCAGATATGTGCAAATATAGCGGTTATTCCGACAAAAATCAAAAATATATCCAAAAATTACATAATAAAGGATTTTTCAACGAAAATCAGATACGTTCAAAAATCACAAAATAACGGAATTTTTCGAGAACAATCAGATATGTCCAATAATGGCAAAATAACGGATTTTTCGACAAAAATCAGATATGTACAAAAATGACAAAATAACGGTTTTTTCCGACAAGAATCAGATATGGGAAAAAATGGCAAAAATAGCGGTTATTCCTACAAAAATCAGATATGTCCAAAAATGACAAAATAACGAATTTTTCGACGAAAATCAGATATGTGCAAAAATGGCAAAAATAGCGGTTATTCCGACAAAAATCAAAAATATATCCAAAAATTACATAATAACGGATTTTTCAACGAAAATCAGATACGTTCAAAAATCACAAAATAACGGATTTTTTCGACAACAATCAGATATGTCCAATAATGGCAAAATAACGAATTTTTCGACGAAAATCAGATATGTACAAAAATTACAAAATAACGGATTTTTCGACAAGAATCAGATATGGGGAATAATGACAAAAATAGCGGTTATTCCGAAAAAATCAGATATGTCCAAAAATGACAAAATAACGAATTTTCGACGAAAATCAGATATGTGCAAATATAGCGGTTATTCCGACAAAAATCAAAAATATATCCAAAAATTACATAATAACGGATTTTTCAACGAAAATCAAATACGTGCAAAAATCACAAAATAACGGAATTTTTCGAGAACAATCAGATATGTCCAATAATGGCAAAATAACGAATTTTTCGACGAAAATCAGATATGTAAAAAAATGACAAAATAACGGATTTTTTCGACAACAATCAGATATGGGAAAAAATGGCAAAAATAGCGGTAATTCCGACAAAAATATATCCAAAAATTACATAATAACGGATTTTTCGACGAAAATCAGATATGTACAAAAATGACAAAATAACGGATTTTTCGACAAGAATCAGATATGGGGAATAATGGCAAAAATAGCGGTTATTCCGACAAAAATCAGATATGTCCAAAAATGACAAAATAACGAATTTTTCGACGAAAATCAGATATGTGCAAAAATTTGAAAATAACGGATCTTTCGACAAAAATCAGATATGTCAAAAAATGACAAAATAACGAATTTTTCGACGAAAATCAGATATGTGCAAATATAGCGGTTATTCCGACAAAAATCAAAAATATATCCAAAAATTACATAATATCGGATTTTTCAACGAAAATCAGATACGTGCAAAAATCACAAAATAACGGAATTTTTCGAGAACAATCAGATATGTCCAATAATGGCAAAATAACGGATTTATCGACGAAAATACGATATGTCCAAAAATGAAAAATAACGAATTTTTCGACGAAAATCAGATATGTGCAAAAATTGCAAAATAACGGATCTTTCGACGAAAATCAGATATGTCCAAAAATGACAAAATAACGAATTTTTCGACGAAAATCAGATATGTGCAAAAATGGCAAAAATAGCGGTTATTCCGACAAAAATCAAAAATATATCCAAAAATTACATAATAACGGATTTTTCAACGAAAATCAGATTCGTTCAAAAATCACAAAATAACGGATTTTTTCGACAACAATCAGATATGTCCAATAATGGCAAAATAACGGATTTTTCGACGAAAATCCGATTTGTCCAAAATTGAAAAATAACGAATTTTTTCGACGAAAATGAGATATGTGCAAAAATTGCAAAATAACGGATCTTTCGACGAAAATCAGATATGTCCAAAAATGACAAAATAACGAATTTTTCGTCGAAAATCAGATATGTGCAAAAATTTGTAAATAACGGATCTTTCGACAAAAATCCGATATGTCAAAAAATGACAAAATAACGAATTTTTCGACGAAAATGAGATGTGTGCAAAAATTGCAAAATAACGGATTTCTCAACGAAAATCAGATACGTTCAAAAATCACAAAATGACGGATTTTTCCGACAAGAATCAGATATGGGAAAAAATGGCAAAAATAGCGGTTATTCCGACAAAAATCAAATATGTCCAAAAATGACAAAATAACAAATTTTTCGACGAAAATCAGATATGTGCAAAACTGGCAAAAATAGCGGTTATTCCGACAAAAATCAAAAATATATCCAAAAATTACATGAAACGGATTTTTCAACGAAAATCAGATACGTTCAAAAATCACAAAATAACGGATTTTTTCGAGAACAATCAGATATGTCCAATAATGGCAAAATAACAGATTTTTCGACAAAAATCAGATATGTACAATAATGACAAAATAACGGTTTTTTCCAACAAGAATCAGATATGGGAAAAAATGGCAAAAATAGCGGTTATCCCGACAAAAATCAGATATGTACAAAAATGACAAAATAACGGATTTTTCGACAAGAATCACATATGGGAAAAAATGGCAAAAACAGCGGCTATTCCGACAAAAATCAGATATGTACAAAAATGACAAAATAACGAATTTTTCGACAAAAATCAGATATGTGCAAATATAGCGGTTATTCCGACAAAAATCAAAAATATATCCAAAAATTACATAATAACGGATTTTTCAACGAAAATCAGATACGTTCAAAAATCACAAAATAACGGAATTTTTCGAGAACAATCAGATATGTCCAATAATGGCAAAATAACGGATTTTTCGACAAAAATCAGATATGTACAAAAATGACAAAATAACGGATTTTTCCGACAAGAATCAGATATGGGAAAAAATGGCAAAAATAGCGGTTATTCCGACAAAAATCAGATATGTCCAAAAATGACAAAATAACGAATTTTTCGACGAAAATCAGATATGTGCAAAAATGGCAAAAATAGCGGTTATTCCGACAAAAATCAAAAATATATCCAAAAATTACATAATAACGGATTTTTCAACGAAAATCAGATACGTTCAAAAATCACAAAATAACGGAATTTTTCGAGATCAATCAGATATGTCCAATAATGGCAAAATAACGGATTTTTCGACAAAAATCAGATATGTACAAAAATGACAAAATAACGGTTTTTTCCGACAAGAATCAGATATGGTAAAAAAAATGGCAAAAATAGCGGTTATTCCGACGAAAATCAGATATGTCCAAAAATGACAAAATAACGAATTTTTCGACGAAAATCAGATACGTTCAAAAATCACAAAATGACGGATTTTTCCGACAAGAATCAGATATGGGAAAAAATGGCAAAAATAGCGGTTATTCCGACAAGAATCAGATATGTCCAATAATGGCAAAATAACGGATTTTTCGACGAAAATCAGATATGTACAAAAATGACAAAATAACGGATTTTTCGACAAGAATCACATATGGGAAAAAATGGCAAAAACAGCGGCTATTCCGACAAAAATCAGATATGTACAAAAATGACAAAATAACGAATTTTTCGACAAGAATCAGATATGGGGAATAATGGCAAAAATAGCGGTTATTCCGACAAAAAATCAGATATGTCCAAAAATGACAAAATAACGAATTTTTCGACGAAAATCAGATATGTGCAAATATAGCGGTTATTCCGACAAAAATCAAAAATATATCCAAAAATTACATAATAACGGATTTTTCAACGAAAATCAGATACGTTCAAAAATCACAAAATAACGTAATTTTTCGAGAACAATCATTTATGTCCAATAATGGAAAAATAACGGATTTTTCGACAAAAATCAGATATGTACAAAAATGACAAAATAACGGTTTTTTCCGGCAAGAATCAGATATGGTAAAAAAATGGCAAAAATAGCGGTTATTCCGACAAAAATCAGATATGTCCAAAAATGACAAAATAACGAATTTTTCGACGAAAATCAGATATGTGCAAAAATGGCAAAAATAGCGGTTATTCCGACAAAAATCAAAAATATATCCAAAAATTACATAATAACGGATTTTTCAACGAAAATCAGATACGTTCAAAAATCACAAAATAACGGATTTTTTCGACAAAAATCAGATATGTCCAATAATGGCAAAATAACGAATTTTTCGACAAAAATCAGATATGTACAAAAATGACAAAATAACGGATTTTTCCGACAAGAATCAGATATGTCCAATAATGGCAAAATAACGGATTTTTCGACGAAAATCAGATATGTACAAAAATGACAAAATAACGGATTTTTCCGACGAGAATCAGATATGGGAAAAAATGGCAATAATAGCGGTTATTCCGACAAAAATCAGATATGTACAAAAATGACAAAATAACGGATTTTTCGACGAAAATCAGATATGTACAAAAATGACAAAATAACGGTTTTTTCCGACGAGAATCAGATATGGGAAAAAATGGCAAAAATAGAGGTTATTCCGACAAAAATCAGATATGTACAAAAATGACAAAATAACGGATTTTTCCGACGAGAATCAGATATGGGAAAAAATGGCAAAAATAGCGGTTATTCCGACAAAAATCAGATATGTACAAAAATGACAAAATAACGGATTTTTCCGACAAGAATCAGATATGGGAAAAAATGGCAAAAATAGCGGTTATTCCGACAAAAATCAGATATGTCCAAAAATGTCAAAATAACGAATTTTACGACGAAAATCAGATATGTGCAAAAATGGCAAAAATAGCGGTTATTCCGACAAAAATCAAAAATATATCCAAAAATTACATAATATCGGATTTTTCAACGAAAATCAGATACTTTAAAAAATCACAAAATAACGGATTTTTTCGACAACAATCAGATATGTCCAATTATGGCAAAATAACGGATTTATCGACGAAAATCCGATATGTCCAATGATAACGATTTTTTCGACGAAAATCAGATATGTGCAAAAATTGCAAAATAACGGATCTTTCGACGAAAATCAGATATGTCCAAAAATGACAAAATAACGAATTTTTCGACGAAAATCAGATACGTTCAAAAATCACAAAATGACGGATTTTTCCGACAAGAATCAGATATGGGAAAAAATGGCAAAAATAGCGGTTATTCCGACAAAAAATCAAATATGTCCAAAAATGACAAAATAACAAATTTTTCGACGAAAATCAGATATGTGCAAAAATGGCAAAAATAGCGGTTATTCCGACAAAAATCAAAAATATATCCAAAAATTACGTAAAACGGATTTTTCAACGAAAATCAGATACGTTCAAAAATCACAAATTTTTTCGAGAACAATCAGATATGTCCAATAATGGCAAAATAACGGATTTTTCGACAAAAATCAGATATGTACAAAAATGACAAAATAACTGTTTTTTCCGACAAGAATCAGATATGGTAAAAAAATGGCAAAAATAGCGGTTATTCCGACAAAAATCAGATATGTCCAAAAATGACAAAATAACGAATTTTTCGACGAAAATCAGATATGTGCAAAAATGGCAAAAATAGCGGTTATTCCGACAAAAATCAAAAATATATCCAAAAATTACATAATAACGGATTTTTCAACGAAAATCAGATACGTTCAAAAATCACAAAATAACGGATTTTTTCGACAACAATCAGATATGTCCAATAATGGCAAAATAACGAATTTTTCGACGAAAATCAGATATGTACAAAAATGACAAAATAACGGATTTTTCCGACAAGAATCAGATATGTCCAATAATGGCAAAATAACGGATTTTTCGACGAAAATCAGATATGTACAAAAATGACAAAATAACGGATTTTTCCGACGAGAATCAGATATGGGAAAAAATGGCAAAAATAGCGGTTATTCCGACAAAAATCAGATATGTACAAAAATGACAAAATAACGGATCTTTCCGACGAGAATCAGATATGGGAAAAAATGGCAAAAATAGCGGTTATTCCGACAAAAATCAGATATGTACAAAAATGACAAAATAACGGATTTTTCCGACAAGAATCAGATATGGGAAAAAATGGCAAAAATAGCGGTTATTCCGACAAAAATCAGATATGTCCAAAAATGACAAAATAACGAATTTTTCGACGAAAATCAGATATGTGCAAAAATAGCGGTTATTCCGACAAAAATAAAAAATATATCCAAAAATTACATAATAACGGATTTTTAATCGAAAATCAGATACGTTCAAAAATCACAAAATAACGGATTTTTCGACAACAATCAGATATGTCCAATAATGGCAAAATAACGGATTTTTCGACGAAAATCAGATATGTACAAAAATGACAAAATAACGGATTTTTCGACAAGAATCACATATGGGAAAAAATGGCAAAAACAGCGGCTATTCCGACAAAAAATCAGATATGTACAAAAATGACAAAATAACGAATTTTTCGACAAGAATCAGATATGGGGAATAATGGCAAAAATAGCGGTTATTCCGACAAAAATCAGATATGTCCAAAAATGACAAAATAACGAATTTTTCGACGAAAATCAGATACGTTCAAAAATCACAAAATAACGGAATTTTTCGAGAACAATCAGATATGTCCAATAATGGCAAAAATAGCGGTTATTCCGACAAAAATCAAAAATATATCCAAAAATTACATAATAACGGATTTTTCAACGAAAATCAGATACGTTCAAAAATCACAAAATAACGGATTTTTCCGAGAACAATCAGATATGGCCAAAAATGGCAAAAATAGCGGTTATTCCGACAAAAATCAAAAATATATCAAAAATTACAAAATAACGGATTTTTCAACGAAAATCAGATACGTTCAAAAATGCACAAAATAACGGTTTTTTCGACAACAATCAGATATGTCCAATAATGGCAAAATAACGAATTTTTCCGACGAAAATCAGATATGGAAAAAAATGACAAAATAACGGATTTTTCCGACAAGAATCAAATATGTCCAATAATGGCAAAATAACGGATTTTTCGACGAAAATCAGATATGTACAAAAATGACAAAATAACGGATTTTTCCGACGAGAATCAGATATGGGAAAAAATGGCAAAAATAGCGGTTATTCCGACAAAAATCAGATATGTACAAAAATGACAAAATAACGGATTTTTCCGACGAGAATCAGATATGGGAAAAAATGGCAAAAATAGCGGTTATTCCGACAAAAATCAGATATGTACAAAAATGACAAAATAACAGATTTTTCCGACGAAAATCAGATATGGGAAAAAAATGGCAAAAATAGCGGTTATTCCGACAAAAATCAGATATGTACAAAAATGACAAAATAACGGATTTTTCCGACGAGAATCAGATATGGGAAAAAATGGCAAAAATAGCGGTTATTCCGACAAAAATCAGATATGTACAAAAATGACAAAATAACGGATTTTTCCGACGAGAATCAGATATGGGAAAAAATGGCAAAAATAGCGGTTATTCCGACAAAAATCAGATATGTACAAAAATGACAAAATAACGGATTTTTCCGACAAGAATCAGATATGGGAAAAAATGGCAAAAATAGCGGTTATTCCGACAAAAATCAGATATGTACAAAAATGACAAAATAACGGTTTTTTCCGACAAGAATCAGATATGTACAAAAATGACAAAATAACGGTTTTTTCCGACAAGAATCAGATATGGGGAATAATGGCAAAAACAGCGGCTATAAAATAACGGATTTTTCCGACAAGAATCAGATATGGGAAAAAATGGCAAAAATAGCGGTTATTCCGACAAAAATCAGATATGTACAAAAATGACAAAATAACGGTTTTTTCCGACAAGAATCAGATATGGGGAATAATGGCAAAAACAGCGGCTATTCCGACAAAAATCAGATATGTCCAAAAATGACAAAATAACGAATTTTTCGACGAAAATCAGATATGTGCAAAAATGGCAAAAATAGCGGTTATTCCGACAAAAATCAAAAATATATCCAAAAATTACATAATAACGGATTTTTCAACGAAAATCAGATACGTTCAAAAATAACGGAATTTTTCGAGAACAATCAGATATGTCCAATAATGACAAAATAACGGATTTTTCGACAAAAATCAGATATGTACAAAAATGACAAAATAACGGTTTTTTCCGACAAGAATCAGATATGGTAAAAAAATGGCAAAAATAGCGGTTATTCCGACAAAAATCAGATATGTCCAAAAATGACAAAATAACGAATTTTTCGACGAAAATCAGATATGTGCAAAAATGGCAAAAATAGCGGTTATTCCGACAAAAATCAAAAATATATCCAAAAATTACATAATAACGGATTTTTAAACGAAAATCAGATACGTTCAAAAATCACAAAATGACGGATTTTTCCGACAAGAATCAGATATGGGAAAAAATGGCAAAAATAGCGGTTATTCCGACAAAAATCAAATATGTCCAAAAATGACAAAATATCAAATTTTTCGGCGAAAATCAGATATGTGCAAAAATGGCAAAAATAGCGGTTATTCCGACAAAAATCAAAAATATATCCAAAAATTACGTAAAACGGATTTTTCAACGAAAATCAGATACGTTCAAAAATCACAAAATAACGGATTTTTTCGACAACAATCAGATATGTCCAATAATGGCAAAAAAATTAATTTTTCGACGAAAATCAGATATGTACAAAAATGACAAAATAACGGATTTTTCCGACAAGAATCAGATATGTCCAATAATGGCAAAATAACGGATTTTTCGACGAAAATCAGATACGTTCAAAAATCACAAAATGACGGATTTTTCCGACAAGAATCAGATATGGGAAAAAATGGCAAAAATAGCGGTTATTCCGACAAAAATCAAATATGTACAAAAATGACAAAATAACGGATTTTTCCAACAAGAATCAGATATGGGAAAAAATGGCAAAAATAGCGGTTATTCCGACAAAAATCAAAAATATGTCCAAAAATGACAAAATAACGAATTTTTCGACGAAAATCAGATATGTGCAAAAATAAAAGCGGTTTTTCCGACAAAAATAAAAAATATATCCAAAAATTACATAATAACGGATTTTTCAACGAAAATCAGATACGTTCAAAAATCACAAAATAACGGATTTTTCCGACAACAATCAGATATGTCCAATAATGGCAAAATAACGAATTTTTCGACGAAAATCAGATATGTACAAAAATGACAAAATAACGGATTTTTCCGACAAAAATCAAAAATATATCCAAAAATGACAAAATAACGGATTTTCCGACAAAAATCAGATACGTTCAAAAATGACAAAATAACGGATTTTTCGACAACAATCAGATATGGCGAATAATGGCAAAATAACGGATTTTTCGACAAAAATCAGATATGTACAAAAATGACAAAATAACGGATTTTTCCGACAAAAATCAGATATGTCCAATAATGGCAAAATAACGGATTTTTCGGACAAAAATCAAAAATATATCAAAAATGACAAAATAACGGATTTTTCAGACGAGAATCAGATACGGGCAAAAATGGACAAAATAACGGAATTATTCCGACAACAAATCAGATATGTACAAAAATGACAAAATAACGGATTTTTCCGACAAAAATCAGATATGGGAAAAAAATGGCAAAAATAGCGGTTATTCCGACAAAAATCAGATATGTACAAAAATGACAAAATAAAGAATTTTTCCGACGAAAAATCAGATATGGGCAAAAATGGCAAAAATAGCGGTTATTCCGACAAAAATCAGATATGTACAAAAATGACAAAATAACGGATTTTTCCGACAAGAATCAGATATGGGAAAAAATGGCAAAAATAGCGGTTATTCCGACAAAAATCAGATATGTCCAAAAATGACAAAATAACGAATTTTTCGACGAAAATCAGATATGTGCAAAAATAGCGGTTATTCCGACAAAAATAAAAAATATATCCAAAAATTACATAATAACGGATTTTTAATCGAAAATCAGATACGTTCAAAAATCACAAAATAACGGATTTTTTCGACAACAATCAGATATGTCCAATAATGGCAAAATAACGGATTTTTCGACGAAAATCAGATATGTACAAAAATGACAAAATAACGGATTTTTCGACAAGAATCACATATGGGAAAAAATGGCAAAAACAGCGGCTATTCCGACAAAAATCAGATATGTACAAAAATGACAAAATAACGAATTTTTCGACAAGAATCAGATATGGGGAATAATGGCAAAAATAGCGGTTATTCCGACAAAAATCAGATATGTCCAAAAATGACAAAATAACGAATTTTTCGACGAAAATCAGATACGTTCAAAAATCACAAAATAACGGAATTTTTCGAGAACAATCAGATATGTCCAATAATGGCAAAAATAGCGGTTATTCCGACAAAAATCAAAAATATATCCAAAAATTACATAATAACGGATTTTTCAACGAAAATCAGATACGTTCAAAAATCACAAAATAACGGAGTTTTTCGAGAACAATCAGATATGTCCAATAATGGCAAAAATAGCGGTTATTCCGACAAAAATCAAAAATATATCCAAAAATTACATAATAACGGATTTTTCAACGAAAATCAGATACGTTCAAAAATCACAAAATAACGGATTTTTTCGACAACAATCAGATATGTCCAATAATGGCAAAAAAACGAATTTTTCGACGAAAATCAGATATGTACAAAAATGACAAAAATAACGGATTTTTCCGACAAAAATCAAAAATATGTCCAAAAATGGCAAAATAACGGATTTTTCGACGAAAATCAGATACGTTCAAAAATCACAAAATGACGGATTTTTCCGACAAGAATCAGATATGGGAAAAAATGGCAAAAATAGCGGTTATTCCGACAAAAATCAAATATGTCCAAAAATGACAAAATATCAAATTTTTCGGCGAAAATCAGATATGTGCAAAAATGGCAAAAATAGCGGTTATTCCGACAAAAATCAAAAATATATCCAAAAATTACGTAAAACGGATTTTTCAACGAAAATCAGATACGTTCAAAAATCACAAAATAACGGATTTTTTTCGACAACAATCAGATATGTCCAATAATGGCAAAAAAATGAATTTTTCGACGAAAATCAGATATGTACAAAAATGACAAAATAACGGATTTTTCCGACAAGAATCAGATATGTCCAATAATGGCAAAATAACGGATTTTTCGACGAAAATCAGATATGTACAAAAATGACAAAATAACGGATTTTTCGACAAGAATCACATATGGGAAAAAATGGCAAAAACAGCGGCTATTCCGACAAAAATCAGATATGTACAAAAATGACAAAATAACGAATTTTTCGACAAGAATCAGATATGGGGAATAATGGCAAAAATAGCGGTTATTCCGACAAAAATCAGATATGTCCAAAAATGACAAAATAACGAATTTTTCGACGAAAATCAGATATGTGCAAATATAGCGGTTATTCCGACAAAAATCAAAAATATATCCAAAAATTACATAATAACGGATTTTTCAACGAAAATCAGATACGTTCAAAAATCACAAAATAACCGAATTTTTCGAGAACAATCAGATATGTCCAATAATGGCAAAATAACGGATTTTTCGACAAAAATCAGATATGGTAAAAAAATGGCAAAAATAGCGGTTATTCCGACAAAAATCAGAAATATGTCCAAAAATGACAAAATAACCAATTTTTCGACGAAAATCAGATATGTGCAAAAATGACAAAAATAGCGGATTATTCCGACAAAAATCAAAAATATATCCAAAAATTACATAATAACGGATTTTTCAACGAAAATCAGATACGTACAAATATCACAAAATAACTGATTTTTTCGACAACAATCAGATATGTCCAATAATGGCAAAATAACGGATTTTTCGACGAAAATCAGATATGTACAAAAATGACAAAATAACGGATTTTTCCGACAAGAATCAGATATGTCCAATAATGGCAAAAATAACGGTTTTTTCGACGAAAATCAGATATGTACAAAAATGACAAAATAACGGATTTTTCCGACGAGAATCAGATATGGGAAAAAATGGCAAAAATAGCGGTTATTCCGACAAAAATCAGATATGTACAAAAATGACAAAATAACGGATTTTTCCGACGAGAATCAGATATGGGAAAAAATGGCAAAAATAGCGGTTATTCCGACAAAAATC
This sequence comes from Drosophila funebris, assembly GCA_018901825.1. Lineage (NCBI taxonomy): Eukaryota > Metazoa > Arthropoda > Insecta > Diptera > Drosophilidae > Drosophila > Drosophila funebris. Next base: position 184,362 of record JAEIFK010000694.1, on the reverse strand, counting down.
AGATATGTACAAAAATGACAAAATAACGGATTTTTCCGACAAGAATCAGATATGGGAAAAAATGGCAAAAATAGCGGTTATTCCGACAAAAATCAGATATGTACAAAAATGACAAAATAACGAATTTTTCGACGAAAATCAGATATGTGCAAAAATAGCGGTTATTCCGACAAAAATAAAAAATATATCCAAAAATTACATAATAACGGATTTTTAAACGAAAATCAGATACGTTCAAAAATCACAAAATAACGGATTTTTTCGACAACAATCAGATATGTCCAATAATGGCAAAATAACGGATTTTTCGACGAAAATCAGATATGTACAAAAATGACAAAATAACGGATTTTTCGACAAGAATCAGATATGGGGAATAATGGCAAAAATAGCGGTTATGCCGACAAAAATCAGATATGTCCAAAAATGACATAATAACGGATTTTTCAACGAAAATCAGATACGTTCAAAAATCACAAAATAACGGAATTTTTCGAGAACAATCAGATATGTCCAATAATGGCAAAAATATCGGTTATTCCGACAAAAATCAAAAATATATCCAAAAATTACATAATAACGGATTTTTCAACGAAAATCAGATACGTTCAAAAATCACAAAATAACGGAATTTTTCGAGAACAATCAGATATGTCCAATAATGGCAAAAATAGCGGTTATTCCGACAAAAATCAAAAATATATCCAAAAATTACATAATAACGGATTTTTCAACGAAAATCAGATACGTTCAAAAATCACAAAATAACGGATTTTTTCGACAACAATCAGATATGTCCAATAATGGCAAAATAACGAATTTTTCGACGAAAATCAGATATGTACAAAAATGACAAAATAACGGAATTTTCCGACAAGAATCAGATATGCCAATAATGGCAAAATAACGGAATTTTCCGACGAGAATCAGATATGGGAAAAAAAGGCTAAAATAGCGGTTATTCCGACAAAAATATGATATGTACAAAAATGACAAAATAACGGATTTTTCCGACGAGAATCAGATATGGGAAAAAATGGCAAAAATAGCGGTTATTCCGACAAAAATCAGATATGTACAAAAATGACAAAATAACGGATTTTTCCGACAAGAATCAGATATGGGAAAAAAGTGGCAAAAATAGCGGTTATTCCGACAAAAATCAGATATGTCCAAAAATGACAAAATAACGAATTTTTCGACGAAAATCAGATATGTGCAAAAATAGCGGTTATTCCGACAAAAATAAAAATATATCCAAAAATTACATAATAACGGATTTTTAAACGAAAATCAGATACGTTCAAAAATCACAAAATAACGGATTTTTTCGACAACAATCAGATATGTCCAATAATGGCAAAAATAACGGATTTTTCGACGAAAATCAGATATGTACAAAAATGACAAAATAACGGATTTTTCCGACAAGAATCAGATATGGGGAATAATGGCAAAAATAGCGGTTATTCCGACAAAAATCAGATATGTCCAAAAATGACATAATAACGGATTTTTCAACGAAAATCAGATACGTTCAAAAATCACAAAATAACGGAATTTTTCGACAACAATCAGATATGTCCAATAATGGCAAAATAACGGATTTTTCGACGAAAATCAGATATGTACAAAAATGACAAAATAACGGATTTTTCGACAAGAATCACATATGGGAAAAAATGAAAAAACAGCGGCTATTCCGACAAAAATCAGATATGTACAAAAATGACAAAATAACGAATTTTTCGACAAGAATCAGATATGGGGAATAATGGCAAAAATAGCGGTTATTCCGACAAAAATCAGATATGTCCAAAAATGACAAAATAACGAATTTTTCGACGAAAATCAGATATGTGCAAATATAGCGGTTATTCCGACAAAAATCAAAAATATATCTAAAAATTACATAATAACGGATTTTTCAACGAAAATCAGATACGTTCAAAAATCACAAAATAACGGAATTTTTCGAGAACAATCAGATATGTCCAATAATGGCAAAAATAGCGGTTATTCCGACAAAAATCAAAAATATATCCAAAAATTACATAATAACGGATTTTTCAACGAAAATCAGATACGTTCAAAAATCACAAAATAACGGATTTTTTCGACAACAATCAGATATGTCCAATAATGGCAAAATAACGAATTTTTCGACGAAAATCAGATATGTACAAAAATGACAAAATAACGGATTTTTCCGACAAGAATCAGATATGTCCAATAATGGCAAAATAACGGATTTTTCGACGAAAATCAGATATGTACAAAAATGACAAAATAACGGATTTTTCCGACGAGAATCAGATATGGGAAAAAAAGGCAAAAATAGCGGTTATTCCGACAAAAAATCAGATATGTACAAAAATGACAAAATAACGGATTTTTCCGACGAGAATCAGATATGGGAAAAAATGGCAAAAATAGCGGTTATTCCGACAAAAAATCAGATATGTACAAAAATGACAAAAAACGGATTTTTCCGACGAGAATCAGATATGGGAAAAAATGGCAAAAATAGCGGTTATTCCGACAAAAATCAGATATGTACAAAAATGACAAAATAACGGATTTTTCCGACGAGAATCAGATATGGGAAAAAATGGCAAAAATAGCGGTTATTCCGACAAAAAATCAGATATGTACAAAAATGACAAAATAACGGATTTTTCCGACAAGAATCAGATATGGGAAAAAATGGCAAAAATAGCGGTTATTCCGACAAAAATCAGATATGTACAAAAATGACAAAATAACGGTTTTTTCCGACAAGAATCAGATATGTACAAAAATGACAAAATAACGGTTTTTTCCGACAAGAATCAGATATGGGGAATAATGGCAAAAACAGCGGCTATAAAATAACGGATTTTTCCGACAAGAATCAGATATGGGAAAAAATGGCAAAAATAGCGGTTATTCCGACAAAAATCAGATATGTACAAAAATGACAAAATAACGGATTTTTTCCGACAAGAATCAGATATGGGGAATAATGGCAAAAACAGCGGCTATTCCGACAAAAATCAGATATGTACAAAAATGACAAAATAACGAATTTTTCGACGAAAATCAGATATGTGCAAAAATGGCAAAAATAGCGGTTATTCCGACAAAAATCAAAAATATATCCAAAAATTACATAATAACGGATTTTTCAACGAAAATCAGATACGTTCAAAAATCACAAAATAACGGAATTTTTCGAGAACAATCAGATATGTCCAATAATGGCAAAATAACGGATTTTTCGACAAAAATCAGATATGTACAAAAATGACAAAATAACGGTTTTTTCCGACAAGAATCAGATATGGTAAAAAAATGGCAAAAATAGCGGTTATTCCGACAAAAATCAGATATGTTCAAAAATGACAAAATAACGAATTTTTCGACGAAAATCAGATATGTGCAAATATAGCGGTTATTCCGACAAAAATCAAAAATATATCCAAAAATTACATAATAACGGATTTTTCAACGAAAATCAGATACGTTCAAAAATCACAAAATAACGGAATTTTTCGAGAACAATCAGATATGTCCATTAATGGCAAAATAACGGATTTTTCGACGAAAATCAGATACGTTCAAAAATCACAAAATGACGGATTTTTCCGACAAGAATCAGATATGGGAAAAAATGGCAAAAATAGCGGTTATTCCGACAAAAATCAAATATGTCCAAAAATGACAAAATAACAATTTTTTCGACGAAAATCAGATATGTGCAAAAATGGCAAAAATAGCGGTTATTCCGACAAAAATCAAAAATATATCCAAAATATACGTTCAAAAATCACAAAATAACGGATTTTTTCGACAACAATCAGATATGTCCAATAATGGCAAAAAAATGTATTTTTCGACGAAAATCAGATATGTACAAAAATGACAAAATAACGGATTTTTCCGACAAGAATCAGATATGTCCAATAATGGCAAAATAACGGATTTTTCGACGAAAATCAGATATGTACAAAAATGACAAAATAACGGATTTTTCGACAAGAATCACATATGGGAAAAAATGGCAAAAACAGCGGCTATTCCGACAAAAATCAGATATGTACAAAAAGGACAAAATAACGAATTTTTCCGACGAGAATCAGATATGGGAAAAAATGGCAAAAATAGCGGTTATTCCGACAAAAATCAGATATGTCCAAAAATGACAAAATAAAGAATTTTTCGACGAAAATCAGATATGTGCAAATATAGCGGTTATTCCGACAAAAAATCAAAAATATATCCAAAAATTACATAATATCGGATTTTTCAACGAAAATCAGATACGTTCAAAAATCACAAAATAACCGAATTTTTCGAGAACATTCAGATATGTCCAATAATGGCAAAATAACGGATTTTTCGACAAAAATCAGATATGTACAAAAATGACAAAATAACGGTTTTTTCCGACAAGAATCAGATATGGTAAAAAAATGGCAAAAATAGCGGTTATTCCGACAAAAATCAGATATGTCCAAAAATGACAAAATAACGAATTTTTCGACGAAAATCAGATATGTGCAAAAATGGCAAAAATAGCGGTTATTCCGACAAAAATCAAAAATATATCCAAAAATTACATAATAACGGATTTTTCAACGAAAATCAGATACGTTCAAAAATCATAAAATAACGGACTTTTTCGACAACAATCAGATATGTCCAATAATGGCAAAATAACGAATTTTTCGACGAAAATCAGATATGTACAAAAATGACAAAATAACGGATTTTTCCGACAAGAATCAGATATGTCCAATAATGGCAAAATAACGGATTTTTCGACGAAAATCAGATATGTACAAAAATGACAAAATAACGGATTTTTCCGACGAGAATCTGATATGGGAAAAAATGGCAAAAATAACGGTTATTCCGACAAAAATCAGATATGTACAAAAATGACAAAATAACGGATTTTTCCGACGAGAATCAGATATGGGAAAAAATGGCAAAAATAGCGGTTATTCCGACAAAAATCAGATATGTACAAAAATGACAAAATAACAGATTTTTCCGACAAGAATCAGATATGGGAAAAAATGGCATAAATAGCGGTTATTCCGACAAAAATCAGATATGTCCAAAAATGACAAAATAACGAATTTTTCGACGAAAATCAGATATGTGCAAAAATAACGGTTATTCCGACAAAAATAAAAAATATATCCAAAAATTACATAATAACGGATTTTTAAACGAAAATCAGATACGTTCAAAAATCACAAAATAACGGATTTTTTCGACAACAATCAGATATGTCCAATAATGGCAAAATAACGGATTTTTCGACGAAAATCAGATATGTACAAAAATGACAAAATAACGGATTTTTCGACAAGAATCACATATGGGAAAAAATGGGAAAAACAGCGGCTATTCCGACAAAAATCAGATATGTACAAAAATGACAAAATAACGAATTTTTCGACAAGAATCAGATATGGGGAATAATGGCAAAAATAGCGGTTATTCCGACAAAAATCAGATATGTCCAAAAATGACATAATAACGGATTTTTCAACAAAAATCAGATACGTTCAAAAATCACAAAATAACGGACTTTTTAGACAACAATCAGATATGTCCAATAATGGCAAAATAACGAATTTTTCGACGAAAATCAGATATGTACAAAAATGACAAAATAACGGATTTTTCCGACAAGAGTCAGATATGTCCAATAATGGCAAAATAACGGATTTTTCGACGAAAATCAGATATGTACAAAAATGACAAAATAACGGATTTTTCCGACGAGAATCTGATATGGGAAAAAATGGCAAAAATAGCGGTTATTCCGACAAAAATCAGATATGTACAAAAATGACAAAATAACGGATTTTTCCGACGAGAATCAGATATGGGAAAAAATGGCAAAAATAGCGGTTATTCCGACAAAAATCAGATATGTACAAAAATGACAAAATAACGGATTTTTCCGACAAGAATCAGATATGGGAAAAAATGGCAAAAATAGCGGTTATTCCGACAAAAATCAGATATGTCCAAAAATGACAAAATAACGAATTTTTCGACGAAAATCAGATATGTGCAAAAATAGCGGTTATTCCGACAAAAATAAAAAATATATCCAAAAATTACATAATAACGGATTTTTAAACGAAAATCAGATACGTTCAAAAATCACAAAATAACGGATTTTTCGACAACAATCAGATATGTCCAATAATGGCAAAATAACGGATTTTTCGACGAAAATCAGATATGTACAAAAATGACAAAATAACGGATTTTTCCGACGAGAATCAGATATGGGAAAAAATGGCAAAAATAGCGGTTATTCCGACAAAAATCAGATATGTACAAAAATGACAAAATAACGGATTTTTCCGACGAGAATCAGATATGGGAAAAAATGGCAAAATAACGGATTTTTCCGACGAGAATCAGATATGGGAAAAAATGGCAAAAATAGCGGTTATTCCGACAAAAATCAGATATGTACAAAAATGACAAAATAACGGATTTTTCCGACAAGAATCAGATATGGGAAAAAATGGCAAAAATAGCGGTTATTCCGACAAAAATCAGATATGTACAAAAATGACAAAATAACGTATTTTTCCGACGAGAATCAGATATGGGAAAAAATGGCAAAAATAGCGGTTATTCTGACAAAAATCAGATATGTACAAAAATGACAAAATAAAGAATTTTTCGACAAGAATCAGATATGGGGAATAATGGCAAAAATAGCGGTTATTCCGACAAAAATCAGATATGTCCAAAAATGACATAATAACGGATTTTTCAACGAAAATCAGATACGTTCAAAAATCACAAAATAACGGACTTTTTCGACAACAATCAGATATGTCCAATAATGGCAAAATAACGAATTTTTCGACGAAAATCAGATATGTACAAAAATGACAAAATAACGGATTTTTCCGACGAGAATCTGATATGGGAAAAAATGGCAAAAATAGCGGTTATTCCGACAAAAAATCAGATATGTACAAAAATGACAAAATAACGGATTTTTCCGACGAGAATCAGATATGGGAAAAAATGGCAAAAATAGCGGTTATTCCGACAAAAATCAGATATGTACAAAAATGACAAAATAACGGATTTTTCCGACAAGAATCAGATATGGGAAAAAATGGCAAAAATAGCGGTTATTCCGACAAAAATCAGATATGTCCAAAAATGACAAAATAACGAATTTTTCGACGAAAATCAGATATGTGCAAAAATAGCGGTTATTCCGACAAAAATAAAAAATATATCCAAAAATTACATAATAACGGATTTTTAAACGAAAATCAGATACGTTCAAAAATCACAAAATAACGGATTTTTTCGACAACAATCAGATATGTCCAATAATGGCAAAATAACGGATTTTTCGACGAAAATCAGATATGTACAAAAATGACAAAATAACGGATTTTTCCGACGAGAATCAGATATGGGAAAAAATGGCAAAAATAGCGGTTATTCCGACAAAAATCAGATATGTACAAAAATGACAAAATAACGGATTTTTCCGACGAGAATCAGATATGGGAAAAAATGGCAAAATAACGGATTTTTCCGACGAGAATCAGATATGGGAAAAAATGGCAAAAATAGCGGTTATTCCGACAAAAATCAGATATGTACAAAAATGACAAAATAACGGATTTTTCCGACAAGAATCAGATATGGGAAAAAATGGCAAAAATAGCGGTTATTCCGACAAAAATCAGATATGTACAAAAATGACAAAATAACGGATTTTTCCGACGAGAATCAGATATGGGAAAAAATGGCAAAAATAGCGGTTATTCTGACAAAAATCAGATATGTACAAAAATGACAAAATAACGAATTTTTCGACAAGAATCAGATATGGGGAATAATGGCAAAAATAGCGGTTATTCCGACAAAAATCAGATATGTCCAAAAATGACATAATAACGGATTTTTCAACGAAAATCAGATACGTTCAAAAATCACAAAATAACGGACTTTTTCGACAACAATCAGATATGTCCAATAATGGCAAAATAACGGATTTTTCGACGAAAATCAGATATGTACAAAAATGACAAAATAACGGATTTTTCCGACGAGAATCTGATATGGGGAAAAATGGCAACAATAGCGGTTATTCCGACAAAAATCAGATATGTACAAAAATGACAAAATAACGGATTTTTCCAACGAGAATCAGATATGGGAAAAAATGGCAAAAATAGCGGTTATTCCGACAAAAATCAGATATGTACAAAAATGACAAAATAACGGATTTTTCCGACAAGAATCAGATATGGGAAAAATGGCAAAAATAGCGGTTATTCCGACAAAAATCAGATATGTCCAAAAAATGACAAAATAACGAATTTTTCGACGAAAATCAGATATGTGCAAAAAATAGCGGCTATTCCGACAAAAATAAAAAATATATCCAAAAATTACATAATAACGGATTTTTAAACGAAAATCGGATACGTTCAAAAATCACAAAATAACGGATTTTTTCGACAACAATCAGATATGTCCAATAATGCCAAAATAACGGATTTTTCGACGAAAATCAGATATGTACAAAAATGACCAAATAACGGATTTTTCCGACGAGAATCAGATATGGGAAAAAATGGCAAAAATAGCGGTTATTCCGACAAAAAATCAGATATGTACAAAAATGACAAAATAACGGATTTTTCCGACGAGAATCAGATATGGGAAAAAATGGCAAAAATAGCGGTTATTCTGACAAAAATCAGATATGTACAAAAATGACAAAATAACGAATTTTTCGACAAGAATCAGATATGGGGAATAATGGCAAAAATAGCGGTTATTCCGACAAAAATCAGATATGTCCAAAAATGACATAATAACGGATTTTTCAACGAAAATCAGATACGTTCAAAAATCACAAAATAACGGACTTTTTCGACAACAATCAGATATGTCCAATAATGGCAAAATAACGGATTTTTCGACGAAAATCAGATATGTACAAAAATGACAAAATAACGGATTTTTCCGACGAGAATCTGATATGGGGAAAAATGGCAACAATAGCGGTTATTCCGACAAAAAATCAGATATGTACAAAAATGACAAAATAACGGATTTTTCCAACGAGAATCAGATATGGGAAAAAAATGGCAAAAATAGCGGTTATTCCGACAAAAATCAGATATGTACAAAAATGACAAAATAACGGATTTTTCCGACAAGAATCAGATATGGGAAAAAATGGCAAAAATAGCGGTTATTCCGACAAAAATCAGATATGTCCAAAAATGACAAAATAACGAATTTTTCGACGAAAATCAGATATGTGCAAAAATAGCGGCTATTCCGACAAAAATAAAAAATATATCCAAAAATTACATAATAACGGATTTTTAAACGAAAATCGGATACGTTCAAAAATCACAAAATAACGGATTTTTTCGACAACAATCAGATATGTCCAATAATGCCAAAATAACGGATTTTTCGACGAAAATCAGATATGTACAAAAATGACAAAATAACGGATTTTTCCGACGAGAATCAGATATGGGAAAAAATGGCAAAAATAGCGGTTATTCCGACAAAAATCAGATATGTACAAAAATGACAAAATAACGGATTTTTCCGACGAGAATCAGATATGGGAAAAAATGGCAAAATAACGGATTTTTCCGACGAGAATCAGATATGGGAAAAAAATGGCAAAAATAGCGGTTATTCCGACAAAAATCAGATATGTACAAAAATGACAAAATAACGGATTTTTCCGACAAGAATCAGATATGGGAAAAAATGGCAAAAATAGCGGTTATTCCGACAAAAATCAGATATGTACAAAAATGACAAAATAACGGTTTTTTCCGACAAGAATCAGATATGGGGAATAATGGCAAAAACAGCGGCTATTCCGACAAAAATCAGATATGTAAAAAATTGACAAAATAACGAATTTTTCGACAAGAATCACATATGGGAAAAAATGGCAAAAAACAGCGGCTATTCCGACAAAAATCAGATATGTACAAAAATGACAAATTATCGAATTTTTCGACAAGAATCAGATATGGGGAATAATGGCAAAAATAGCGGTTATTCCGACAAAAATCAGATATGTACAAAAATGACAAAATAACGGATTTTTCCGACGAGAATCAGATATGGGAAAAAATGGCAAAAATAGCGGTTATTCCGACAAAAATCAGATATGTACAAAAATGACAAAATAACGGATTTTTCCGACAAGAATCAGATATGGGAAAAAAATGGCATAAATAGCGGTTATTCCGACAAAAAATCAGATATGTCCAAAAATGACAAAATAACGAATTTTTCGACGAAAATCAGATATGTGCAAAAATAGCGGTTATTCCGACAAAAATAAAAAATATATCCAAAAATTACATAATAACGGATTTTTAAACGAAAATCAGATACGTTCAAAAATCACAAAATAACGGATTTTTCGACAACAATCAGATATGTCCAATAATGGCAAAATAACGAATTTTTCGACGAAAATCAGATATGTACAAAAATGACAAAATAACGGATTTTTCGACAAGAATCACATATGGGAAAAAAATGGGGAAAACAGCGGCTATTCCGACAAAAATCAGATATGTACAAAAATGACAAAATAACGAATTTTTCGACAAGAATCAGATATGGGGAATAATGGCAAAAATAGCGGTTATTCCGACAAAAATCAGATATGTCCAAAAATGACATAATAACGGATTTTTAAACGAAAATCAGATACGTTCAAAAATCACAAAATAACGGACTTTTTCGACAACAATCAGATATGTCCAATAATGGCAAAATAACGAATTTTTCGACGAAAATCAGATATGTACAAAAATGACAAAATAACGGATTTTTCCGACAAGAGTCAGATATGTCCAATAATGACAAAATAACGAATTTTTCGACGAAAATCAGATATGTGCAAAAATAGCGGCTATTCCGACAAAAATAAAAAATATATCCAAAAATTACATAATAACGGATTTTTAAACGAAAATCGGATACGTTCAAAAATCACAAAATAACGGATTTTTTCGACAACAATCAGATATGTCCAATAATGCCAAAATAACGGATTTTTCGACGAAAATCAGATATGTACAAAAATGACAAAATAACGGATTTTTCCGACGAGAATCAGATATGGGAAAAAAATGGCAAAAATAGCGGTTATTCCGACAAAAATCAGATATGTACAAAAATGACAAAATAACGGATTTTTCCGACGAGAATCAGATATGGGAAAAAAATGGCAAAATAACGGATTTTTCCGACGAGAATCAGATATGGGAAAAAATGGCAAAAATAGCGGTTATTCCGACAAAAAATCAGATATGTACAAAAATGACAAAATAACGGATTTTTCCGACAAGAATCAGATATGGGAAAAAAATGGCAAAAATAGCGGTTATTCCGACAAAAATCAGATATGTACAAAAATGACAAAATAACGGTTTTTTCCGACAAGAATCAGATATGGGGAATAATGGCAAAAACAGCGGCTATTCCGACAAAAATCAGATATGTAAAAAATTGACAAAATAACGAATTTTTCGACAAGAATCACATATGGGAAAAAAATGGCAAAAACAGCGGCTATTCCGACAAAAAATCAGATATGTACAAAAATGACAAATTATCGAATTTTTCGACAAGAATCAGATATGGGGAATAATGGCAAAAATAGCGGTTATTCCGACAAAAATCAGATATGTCCAAAAATGACAAAATAACGAATTTTTCGACGAAAATCAGATATGTGCAAATATAGCGGTTATTCCGACAAAAAATCAAAAATATATCCAAAAATTACATAATAACGGATTTTTAAACGAAAATCAGATACGTTCAAAAATCACAAAATAACGGATTTTTTTCGACAACAATCAGATATGTCCAATAATGGCAAAATAACGGATTTTTCGACGAAAATCAGATATGTCCAAAAATGACAAAATAACGGATTTTTCCGACGAGAATCTGATATGGGAAAAAATGGCAAAAATAGCGGTTATTCCGACAAAAATCAGATATGTACAAAAATGACAAAATAACGGATTTTTCCGACGAGAATCAGATATGGGAAAAAATGGCAAAAATAGCGGTTATTCCGACAAAAATCAGATATGTACAAAAATGACAAAATAACGGATTTTTCCGACAAGAATCAGATATGGGAAAAAATGGCATAAATAGCGGTTATTCCGACAAAAATCAGATATGTCCAAAAATGACAAAATAACGAATTTTTCGACGAAAATCAGATATGTGCAAAAATAGCGGTTATTCCGACAAAAATAAAAAATATATCCAAAAATTACATAATAACGGATTTTTAAACGAAAATCAGATACGTTCAAAAATCACAAAATAACGGATTTTTTTCGACAACAATCAGATATGTCCAATAATGGCAAAATAACGAATTTTTCGACGAAAATCAGATATGTACAAAAATGACAAAATAACGGATTTTTCGACAAGAATCACATATGGGAAAAAATGGGGAAAACAGCGGCTATTCCGACAAAAATCAGATATGTACAAAAATGACAAAATAACGAATTTTTCGACAAGAATCAGATATGGGGAATAATGGCAAAAATAGCGGTTATTCCGACAAAAATCAGATATGTCCAAAAAATGACATAATAACGGATTTTTAAACGAAAATCAGATACGTTCAAAAATCACAAAATAACGGACTTTTTCGACAACAATCAGATATGTCCAATAATGGCAAAATAACGAATTTTTCGACGAAAATCAGATATGTACAAAAATGACAAAATAACGGATTTTTCCGACAAGAGTCAGATATGTCCAATAATGGCAAAATAACGGATTTTTCGACGAAAATCAGATATGTACAAAAATGACAAAATAACGGATTTTTCCGACGAGAATCTGATATGGGGAAAAATGGCAAAAATAGCGGTTATTCCGACAAAAAATCAGATATGTACAAAAATGACAAAATAACGGATTTTTCCGACGAGAATCAGATATGGGAAAAAATGGCAAAAATAGCGGTTATTCCGACAAAAAATCAGATATGTACAAAAATGACAAAATAACGGATTTTTCCGACAAGAATCAGATATGGGAAAAAATGGCAAAAATAGCGGTTATTCCGACAAAAATCAGATATGTCCAAAAATGACAAAATAACGAATTTTTCGACGAAAATCAGATATGTGCAAAAATAGCGGTTATTCCGACAAAAATAAAAAATATATCCAAAAAATACATAATAACGGATTTTTAAACGAAAATCAGATACGTTCAAAAATCACAAAATAACGGATTTTTTCGACAACAATCAGATATGTCCAATAATGGCAAAATAACGGATTTTTCGACGAAAATCAGATATGTACAAAAATGACAAAATAACGGATTTTTCCGACGAGAATCAGATATGGGAAAAAATGGCAAAAATAGCGGTTATTCCGACAAAAATCAGATATGTACAAAAATGACAAAATAACGGATTTTTCCGACGAGAATCAGATATGGGAAAAAATGGCAAAATAACGGATTTTTCCGACGAGAATCAGATATGGGAAAAAATGGCAAAAATAGCGGTTATTCCGACAAAAATCAGATATGTACAAAAATGACAAAATAACGGATTTTTCCGACAAGAATCAGATATGGGAAAAAATGGCAAAAATAGCGGTTATTCCGACAAAAAATCAGATATGTACAAAAATGACAAAATAACGGATATTTCCGACGAGAATCAGATATGGGAAAAAATGGCAAAAATAGCGGTTATTCTGACAAAAAATCAGATATGTACAAAAATGACAAAATAACGAATTTTTCGACAAGAATCAGATATGGGGAATAATGGCAAAAATAGCGGTTATTCCGACAAAAATCAGATATGTCCAAAAATGACATAATAACGGATTTTTCAACGAAAATCAGATACGTTCAAAAATCACAAAATAACGGACTTTTTCGACAACAATCAGATATGTCCAATAATGGCAAAATAACGAATTTTTCGACGAAAATCAGATATGTACAAAAATGACAAAATAACGGATTTTTCCGACAAGAGTCAGATATGTCCAATAATGGCAAAATAACGGATTTTTCGACGAAAATCAGATATGTACAAAAATGACAAAATAACGGATTTTTCCGACGAGAATCTGATATGGGAAAAAATGGCAACAATAGCGGTTATTCCGACAAAAATCAGATATGTACAAAAATGACAAAATAACGGATTTTTCCGACGAGAATCAGATATGGGAAAAAATGGCAAAAATAGCGGTTATTCCGACAAAAATCAGATATGTACAAAAATGACAAAATAACGGATTTTTCCGACAAGAATCAGATATGGGAAAAAATGGCAAAAATAGCGGTTATTCCGACAAAAATCAGATATGTCCAAAAATGACAAAATAACGAATTTTTCGACGAAAATCAGATATGTGCAAAAATAGCGGTTATTCCGACAAAAATAAAAAATATATCCAAAAATTACATAATAACGGATTTTTAAACGAAAATCAGATACGTTCAAAAATCACAAAATAACGGATTTTTTTCGACAACAATCAGATATGTCCAATAATGGCAAAATAACGGATTTTTCGACGAAAATCAGATATGTACAAAAATGACAAAATAACGGATTTTTCGGACGAGAATCAGATATGGGAAAAAATGGCAAAAATAGCGGTTATTCCGACAAAAATCAGATATGTACAAAAATGACAAAATAACGGATTTTTCCGACGAGAATCAGATATGGGAAAAAAATGGCAAAATAACGGATTTTTCCGACGAGAATCAGATATGGGAAAAAAATGGCAAAAATAGCGGTTATTCCGACAAAAAATCAGATATGTACAAAAATGACAAAATAACGGATTTTTCCGACAAGAATCAGATATGGGAAAAAATGGCAAAAATAGCGGTTATTCCGACAAAAATCAGATATGTACAAAAATGACAAAATAACGGTTTTTTCCGACAAGAATCAGATATGGGGAATAATGGCAAAAACAGCGGCTATTCCGACAAAAATCAGATATGTAAAAAATTGACAAAATAACGAATTTTTCGACAAGAATCACATATGGGAAAAAATGGCAAAAACAGCGGCTATTCCGACAAAAATCAGATATGTACAAAAATGACAAATTAACGAATTTTTCGACAAGAATCAGATATGGGGAATAATGGCAAAAATAGCGGTTATTCCGACAAAAAATCAGATATGTCCAAAAATGACAAAATAACGAATTTTTCGACGAAAATCAGATATGTGCAAATATAGCGGTTATTCCGACAAAAATCAAAAATATATCCAAAAATTACATAATAACGGATTTTTCAACGAAAATCAGATACGTTCAAAAATCACAAAATAACGGAATTTTTCGAGAACAATCAGATATGTCCAATAATGGCAAAATAACGGATTTTTCGACAAAAATCAGATATGTACAAAAATGACAAAATAACGGTTTTTTCCGACAAGAATCAGATATAGTAAAAAAATGGCAAAAATAGCGGTTATTCCGACAAAAATCAGATATGTCCAAAAATGACAAAATAACGAATTTTTCGACGAAAGTCAGATATGTGCAAAAATGGCAAAAATAGCGGTTATTCCGACAAAAATCAAAAATATATCCAAAAATTACATAATAACGGATTTTTCAACGAAAATCAGATACGTTCAAAAATCACAAAATAACTGATTTTTTCGACAACAATCAGATATGTCCAATAATGGCAAAATAACGAATTTTTCGACGAAAATCAGATATGTACAAAAATGACAAAATAACGGATTTTTCCGACAAGAATCAGATATGTTCAATAATGGCAAAATAACGGATTTTTCGACGAAAATCAGATATGTACAAAAATGACAAAATAACGGATTTTTCCGACGAGAATCAGATATGGGAAAAAATGGCAAAAATAGCGGTTATTCCGACAAAAATCAGATAAGTACAAAAATGACAAAATAACGGATTTTTCCGACGAGAATCAGATATGTGCAAAAATGGCAAAAATAGCGGTTATTCCGACAAAAATCAAAAATATATCCAAAAATTACATAATAACGGATTTTTCAACGAAAATCAGATACGTTCAAAAATCACAAAATAACGGAATTTTTCGAGAACAATCAGATATGTCCAATAATGGCAAAATAACGGATTTTTCGACGAAAATCAGATACGTTCAAAAATCACAAAATGACGGATTTTTCCGACAAGAATCAGATATGGGAAAAAATGGCAAAAATAGCGGTTATTCCGACAAAAATCAAATATGTCCAAAAATGACAAGATAACAAATTTTTCGACGAAAATCAGATATGTGCAAAAATGGCAAAAATGGCGGTTATTCCGACAAAAATCAAAAATATATCCAAAAATATACGTTCAAAAATCACAAAATAACGGATTTTTTTCGACAACAATCAGATATGTCCAATAATGGCAAAAAAATGAATTTTTCGACGAAAATCAGATATGTACAAAAATGACAAAATAACGGATTTTTCCGACAAGAATCACATATGGGAAAAAATGGCAAAAACAGCGGCTATTCCGACAAAAATCAGATATGTACAAAAATGACAAATTAACGAATTTTTCGACAAGAATCAGATATGGGGAATAATGGCAAAAAATAGCGGTTATTCCGACAAAAATCAGATATGTCCAAAAATGACAAAATAACGAATTTTTCGACGAAAATCAGATATGTGCAAATATAGCGGTTATTCCGACAAAAAATAAAAAATATATCCAAAAATTACATAATAACGGATTTTTAAACGAAAATCAGATACGTTCAAAAATCACAAAATAACGGATTTTTTCGACAACAATCAGATATGTCCAATAATGGCAAAATAACGGATTTTTCGACGAAAATCAGATATGTACAAAAATGACAAAATAACGGATTTTTCGACAAGAATCACATATGGGAAAAAATGGCAAAAACAGCGGCTATTCCGACAAAAAATCAGATATGTACAAAAATGACAAAATAACGATTTTTTCGACAAGAATCAGATATGGGGAATAATGGCAAAAAATAGCGGTTATTCCGACAAAAATCAGATATGTCCAAAAATGACATAATAACGGATTTTTCAACGAAAATCAGATACGTTCAAAAATCACAAAATAAAGGAATTTATCGAGAACAATCAGATATGTCCAATAATGGCAAAAATAGCGGTTATTCCGACAAAAATCAAAAAATATATCCAAAAATTACATAATAACGGATTTTTCAACGAAAATCAGATACGTTCAAAAATCACAAAATAACGGATTTTTTCGACAACAATCAGATATGTCCAATAATGGCAAAATAACGAATTTTTCGACGAAAATCAGATATGTACAAAAATGACAAAATAACGGATTTTTCCGACAAGAATCAGATATGTCCAATAATGGCAAAATAACAGATTTTTCGACAAAAATCAGATATGTACAAAAATGACAAAATAACGGATTTTCCCGACAAGAATCAGATATGGGAAAAAATGGCAAAAATAGCGGTAATTCCGACAAAAATCAGATATGTACAAAAATGACAAAATAACGGATTTTTCCGACGAGAATCAGATATGGGAAAAAATGGCAAAATAACGGATTTTTTGACAAAAAATCAGATATGTACAAAAATGACAAAATAACGGATTTATTCAACAAGACTCAGATATGTACAAAAATGACAAAATAACGGATTTTTCCGACGAGAATCAGATATGGGAAAAAAATGGCAAAAATAGCGGTTATTCCGACAAAAATCAGATATGTACAAAAATGACAAAATAACGGATTTTTCCGACAAGAATCAGATATGGGAAAAAATGGCAAAAATAGCGGTTATTCCGACAAAAATCAGATATGTCCAAAAATGACAAAATAACGAATTTTTCGACGAAAATCAGATATGTGCAAAAATAGCGGTTATTCCGACAAAAATAAAAAATATATCCAAAAATTACATAATAACGGATTTTTAAACGAAAATCAGATACGTTCAAAAATCACAAAATAACGGATTTTTTCGACAACAATCAGATATGTCCAATAATGGCAAAATAACGGATTTTTCGACGAAAATCAGATATGTACAAAAATGACAAAATAACGGATTTTTCCGACGAGAATCAGATATGGGAAAAAATGGCAAAAATAGCGGTTATTCCGACAAAAATCAGATATGTACAAAAAGGACAAAATAACGGATTTTTCCGACGAGAATCAGATATGGGAAAAATGGCAAAATAACGGATTTTTCCGACGAGAATCAGATATGGGAAAAAATGGCAAAAATAGCGGTTATTCCGACAAAAAATCAGATATGTACAAAAATGACAAAATAACGGATTTTTCCGACAAGAATCAGATATGGGAAAAAATGGCAAAAATAGCGGTTATTCCGACAAAAATCAGATATGTACAAAAATGACAAAATAACGGATTTTTCCGACAAGAATCAGATATGTCCAATAATGGCAAAATAACGGATTTTTCGACGAAAATCAGATATGTACAAAAATGACAAAATAACGGATTTTTCCGACGAGAATCAGATATGGGAAAAAATGGCAAAAATAGCGGTTATTCCGACAAAAATCAGATAAGTACAAAAATGACAAAATAACGGATTTTTCCGACGAGAATCAGATATGTGCAAAAATGGCAAAAATAGCGGTTATTCCGACAAAAATCAAAAATATATCCAAAAATTACATAATAACGGATTTTTCAACGAAAATCAGATACGTTCAAAAATCACAAAATAACGGAATTTTTCGAGAACAATCAGATATGTCCAATAATGGCAAAATAACGGATTTTTCGACGAAAATCAGATACGTTCAAAAATCACAAAATGACGGATTTTTCCGACAAGAATCAGATATGGGAAAAAATGGCAAAAATAGCGGTTATTCCGACAAAAATCAAATATGTCCAAAAATGACAAAATAACAAATTTTTCGACGAAAATCAGATATGGGAAAAATGGCAAAAATAGCGGTTATTCCGACAAAAATCAAAAATATATCCAAAAATATACGTTCAAAAATCACAAAATAATGGATTTTTTCGACAACAATCAGATATGTCCAATAATGGCAAAAAAATGAATTTTTCGACGAAAATCAGATATGTACAAAAATGACAAAATAACGGATTTTTCCGACAAGAATCAGATATGTCCAATAATGGCAAAATAACGGATTTTTCGACGAAAATCAGATATGTACAAAAATAACAAAATAACGGATTTTTCGACAAGAATCACATATGGGAAAAAATGGGAAAAACAGCGGCTATTCCGACAAAAATCAGATATGTACAAAAATGACAAAATAACGAATTTTTCGACAAGAATCAGATATGGAGAATAATGGCAAAAATAGCGGTTATTCCGACAAAAATCAGATATGTCCAAAAATGACAAAATAAAGAATTTTTCGACGAAAATCAGATATGTGCAAATATAGCGGTTATTCCGACAAAAATCAAAAATATATCCAAAAATTACATAATAACGGATTTTTCAACGAAAATCAGATACGTTCAAAAATCACAAAATAACCGAATTTTTCGAGAACAATCAGATATGTCCAATAATGGCAAAATAACGGATTTTTCGACAAAAATCAGATATGTACAAAAATGACAAAATAACGGTTTTTTCCGACAAGAATCAGATATGGTAAAAAAATGGCAAAAATAGCGGTTATTCCGACAAAAATCAGATATGTCCAAAAATGACAAAATAACGAATTTTTCGACGAAAATCAGATATGTGCAAAAATGGCAAAAATAGCGGTTATTCCGACAAAAATCAAAAATATATCCAAAAATTACATAATAACGGATTTTTCAACGAAAATCAGATACGTTCAAAAATCACAAAATAACGGATTTTTTCGACAACAATCAGATATGTCCAATAATGGCAAAATAACGAATTTTTCGACGAAAATCAGATATGTACAAAAATGACAAAATAACGGATTTTTCCGACAAGAATCAGATATGTCCAATAATGGCAAAATAACGGATTTTTGGACGAAAATCAGATATGTACAAAAATGACAAAATAACGGATTTTTCCGACGAGAATCAGATATGGGAAAAAATGGCAAAAATAGCGGTTATTCCGACAAAAAATCAGATAAGTACAAAAATGACAAAATAACGGATTTTTCCGACGAGAATCAGATATGGGAAAAAATGGCAAAAATAGCGGTTATTCCGACAAAAATCAGATAAGTACAAAAATGACAAAATAACGGATTTTTCCGACGAGAATCAGATATGTGCAAAAATGGCAAAAATAGCGGTTATTCCGACAAAAATCAAAAATATATCCAAAAATTACATAATAACGGATTTTTCAACGAAAATCAGATACGTTCAAAAATCACAAAATAACGGAATTTTTCGAGAACAATCAGATATGTCCAATAATGGCAAAATAACGGATTTTTCGACGAAAATCAGATACGTTCAAAAATCACAAAATGACGGATTTTTCCGACAAGAATCAGATATGGGAAAAAATGGCAAAAATAGCGGTTATTCCGACAAAAATCAAATATGTCCAAAAATGACAAAATAACAAATTTTTCGACGAAAATCAGATATGGGAAAAATGGCAAAAATAGCGGTTATTCCGACAAAAATCAAAAATATATCCAAAAATATACGTTCAAAAATCACAAAATAATGGATTTTTTCGACAACAATCAGATATGTCCAATTATGGCAAAAAAATGAATTTTTCGACGAAAATCAGATATGTACAAAAATGACAAAATAACGGATTTTTCCGACAAGAATCAGATATGTCCAATAATGGCAAAATAACGGATTTTTCGACGAAAATCAGATATGTACAAAAATAACAAAATAACGGATTTTTCGACAAGAATCACATATGGGAAAAAAATGGCAAAAACAGCGGCTATTCCGACAAAAATCAGATATGTACAAAAATGACAAAATAACGAATTTTTCGACAAGAATCAGATATGTCCAATAATGGCAAAAACAGCGGCTATTCCGACAAAAATCAGATATGTACAAAAATGACAAAATAACGAATTTTTCGACGAGAATCAGATATGGGAAAAAATGGCAAAAATAGCGGTTATTCCGACAAAAATCAAAAATATATCCAAAAATTACATAATAACGGATTTTTCAACGAAAATCAGATACGTTCAAAAATCACAAAATAACGGAATTTTTCGAGAACAATCAGATATGTCCAATAATGGCAAAATAATGGATTTTTCGACAAAAATCAGATATGTACAAAAATGACAAAATAACGGTTTTTTCCGACAAGAATCAGATATGGTAAAAAAATGGCAAAAATAGCGGTTATTCCGACAAAAATCAGATATGTCCAAAAATGACAAAATAACGAATTTTTCGACGAAAATCAGATTTTTTCGACAACAATCAGATATGTCCAATAATGGCAAAATAACGGAATTTTCGACAAGAATCACATATGGGAAAAAAATGGCAAAAACATGTCCAATAATGGCAAAATAACGGATTTTTCGACGAAAATCAGATACGTTCAAAAATCACAAAATGACGGATTTTTCCGACAAGAATCAGATATGGGAAAAAAATGGCAAAAATAGCGGTTATTCCGACAAAAATCAAATATGTCCAAAAATGACAAAATAACAAATTTTTCGACGAAAATCAGATATGGGAAAAATGGCAAAAATAGCGGTTATTCCGACAAAAATCAAAAATATATCCAAAAATATACGTTCAAAAATCACAAAATAATGGATTTTTTCGACAACAATCAGATATGTCCAATAATGGCAAAAAAATGAATTTTTCGACGAAAATCAGATATGTACAAAAATGACAAAATAACGGATTTTTCCGACAAGAATCAGATATGTCCAATAATGGCAAAATAACGGATTTTTCGACGAAAATCAGATATGTACAAAAATAACAAAATAACGGATTTTTCGACAAGAATCACATATGGGAAAAAATGGCAAAAACAGCGGCTATTCCGACAAAAATCAGATATGTACAAAAATGACAAAATAACGAATTTTTCGACAAGAATCAGATATGGAGAATAATGGCAAAAATAGCGGTTATTCCGACAAAAATCAGATATGTCCAAAAATGACAAAATAAAGAATTTTTCGACGAAAATCAGATATGTGCAAATATAGCGGTTATTCCGACAAAAATCAAAAATATATCCAAAAATTACATAATAACGGATTTTTCAACGAAAATCAGATACGTTCAAAAATCACAAAATAACCGAATTTTTCGAGAACAATCAGATATGTCCAATAATGGCAAAATAACGGATTTTTCGACAAAAAATCAGATATGTACAAAAATGACAAAATAACGGTTTTTTCCGACAAGAATCAGATATGGTAAAAAAAATGGCAAAAATAGCGGTTATTCCGACAAAAATCAGATATGTCCAAAAATGACAAAATAACGAATTTTTCGACGAAAATCAGATATGTGCAAAAATGGCAAAAATAGCGGTTATTCCGACAAAAAATCAAAAATATATCCAAAAATTACATAATAACGGATTTTTCAACGAAAATCAGATACGTTCAAAAATCACAAAATAACGGATTTTTTCGACAACAATCAGATATGTCCAATAATGGCAAAATAACGAATTTTTCGACGAAAATCAGATATGTACAAAAATGACAAAATAACGGATTTTTCCGACAAGAATCAGATATGTCCAATAATGGCAAAATAACGGATTTTTCGACGAAAATCAGATATGTACAAAAATAACAAAATAACGGATTTTTCGACAAGAATCACATATGGGAAAAAATGGCAAAAAACAGCGGCTATTCCGACAAAAATCAGATATGTACAAAAATGACAAAATAACGAATTTTTCGACAAGAATCAGATATGTCCAATAATGGCAAAAACAGCGGCTATTCCGACAAAAAATCAGATATGTACAAAAATGACAAAATAACGAATTTTTCGACGAGAATCAGATATGGGAAAAAATGGCAAAAATAGCGGTTATTCCGACAAAAATCAAAAATATATCCAAAAATTACATAATAACGGATTTTTCAACGAAAATCAGATATGTGCAAAAATGGCAAAAATAGCGGTTATTCCGACAAAAATCAGATATGTCCAAAAATGACAAAATAACGAATTTTTCGACGAAAATCAGATATGTGCAAAAATGGCAAAAATAGCGGTTATTCCGACAAAAATCAAAAATATATCCAAAAATTACATAATAACGGATTTTTCAACGAAAATCAGATACGTTCAAAAATCACAAAATAACGGATTTTTTCGACAACAATCAGATATGTCCAATAATGGCAAAATAACGGATTTTTCGACGAAAATCAGATATGTACAAAAATGACAAAATAACGGATTTTTCCGACGAGAATCAGATATGGGAAAAAATGGCAAAAATAGCGGTTATTCCGACAAAAAATCAGATAAGTACAAAAATGACAAAATAACGGATTTTTCCGACGAGAATCAGATATGGGAAAAAATGGCAAAAATAGCGGTTATTCCGACAAAAATCAGATAAGTACAAAAATGACAAAATAACGGATTTTTCCGACGAGAATCAGATATGTGCAAAAATGGCAAAAATAGCGGTTATTCCGACAAAAATCAAAAATATATCCAAAAATTACATAATAACGGATTTTTCAACGAAAATCAGATACGTTCAAAAATCACAAAATAACGGAATTTTTCGAGAACAATCAGTTATGTCCAATAATGGCAAAATAACGGATTTTTCGACGAAAATCAGATACGTTCAAAAATCACAAAATGACGGATTTTTCCGACAAGAATCAGATATGGGAAAAAATGGCAAAAATAGCGGTTATTCCGACAAAAATCAAATATGTCCAAAAATGACAAAATAACAAATTTTTCGACGAAAATCAGATATGGGAAAAATGGCAAAAATAGCGGTTATTCCGACAAAAATCAAAAATATATCCAAAAATATACGTTCAAAAATCACAAAATAATGGATTTTTTCGACAACAATCAGATATGTCCAATAATGGCAAAAAAATGAATTTTTCGACGAAAATCAGATATGTACAAAAATGACAAAATAACGGATTTTTCCGACAAGAATCAGATATGTCCAATAATGGCAAAATAACGGATTTTTCGACGAAAATCAGATATGTACAAAAATAACAAAATAACGGATTTTTCGACAAGAATCACATATGGGAAAAAATGGCAAAAACAGCGGCTATTCCGACAAAAATCAGATATGTACAAAAATGACAAAATAACGAATTTTTCGACAAGAATCAGATATGTCCAATAATGGCAAAAACAGCGGCTATTCCGACAAAAATCAGATATGTACAAAAATGACAAAATAACGAATTTTTCGACGAGAATCAGATATGGGAAAAAATGGCAAAAATAGCGGTTATTCCGACAAAAATCAAAAATATATCCAAAAATTACATAATAACGGATTTTTCAACGAAAATCAGATACGTTCAAAAATCACAAAATAACGGAATTTTTCGAGAACAATCAGATATGTCCAATAATGGCAAAATAATGGATTTTTCGACAAAAATCAGATATGTACAAAAATGACAAAATAACGGTTTTTTCCGACAAGAATCAGATATGGTAAAAAAATGGCAAAAATAGCGGTTATTCCGACAAAAATCAGATATGTCCAAAAATGACAAAATAACGAATTTTTCGACGAAAATCAGATTTTTTCGACAACAATCAGATATGTCCAATAATGGCAAAATAACGGAATTTTCGACAAGAATCACATATGGGAAAAAATGGCAAAAACATGTCCAATAATGGCAAAATAACGGATTTTTCGACGAAAATCAGATACGTTCAAAAATCACAAAATGACGGATTTTTCCGACAAGAATCAGATATGGGAAAAAATGGCAAAAATAGCGGTTATTCCGACAAAAATCAAATATGTCCAAAAATGACAAAATAACAAATTTTTCGACGAAAATCAGATATGGGAAAAATGGCAAAAATAGCGGTTATTCCGACAAAAATCAAAAATATATCCAAAAATATACGTTCAAAAATCACAAAATAATGGATTTTTTCGACAACAATCAGATATGTCCAATAATGGCAAAAAAATGAATTTTTCGACGAAAATCAGATATGTACAAAAATGACAAAATAACGGATTTTTCCGACAAGAATCAGATATGTCCAATAATGGCAAAATAACGGATTTTTCGACGAAAATCAGATATGTACAAAAATAACAAAATAACGGATTTTTCGACAAGAATCACATATGGGAAAAAATGGCAAAAACAGCGGCTATTCCGACAAAAAATCAGATATGTACAAAAATGACAAAATAACGAATTTTTCGACAAGAATCAGATATGGAGAATAATGGCAAAAATAGCGGTTATTCCGACAAAAAATCAGATATGTCCAAAAATGACAAAATAAAGAATTTTTTCGACGAAAATCAGATATGTGCAAATATAGCGGTTATTCCGACAAAAATCAAAAATATATCCAAAAATTACATAATAACGGATTTTTCAACGAAAATCAGATACGTTCAAAAATCACAAAATAACCGAATTTTTCGAGAACAATCAGATATGTCCAATAATGGCAAAATAACGGATTTTTCGACAAAAATCAGATATGTACAAAAATGACAAAATAACGGTTTTTTCCGACAAGAATCAGATATGGTAAAAAAAATGGCAAAAATAGCGGTTATTCCGACAAAAATCAGATATGTCCAAAAATGACAAAATAACGAATTTTTCGACGAAAATCAGATATGTGCAAAAATGGCAAAAATAGCGGTTATTCCGACAAAAATCAAAAATATATCCAAAAATTACATAATAACGGATTTTTCAACGAAAATCAGATACGTTCAAAAATCACAAAATAACGGATTTTTTCGACAACAATCAGATATGTCCAATAATGGCAAAATAACGAATTTTTCGACGAAAATCAGATATGTACAAAAAATGACAAAATAACGGATTTTTCCGACAAGAATCAGATATGTCCAATAATGGCAAAATAACGGATTTTTCGACGAAAATCAGATATGTACAAAAATGACAAAATAACGGATTTTTCCGACGAGAATCAGATATGGGAAAAAATGGCAAAAATAGCGGTTATTCCGACAAAAATCAGATAAGTACAAAAAATGAAAAAATAACGGATTTTTCCGACGAGAATCAGATATGGGGAAAAATGGCAAAAATAGCGGTTATTCCGACAAAAATAAAAAATATATCCAAAAATTACATAATAACGGATTTTTCAACGAAAATCAGATACGTTCAAAAATCACAAAATAACGGATTTTTCGACAACAATCAGATATGTCCAATAATGGCAAAATAACGGATTTTTCGACGAAAATCAGATATATACAAAAATTACAAAATAACGGATTTTTCCGACAAGAATCAGATATGTCCAATAATGGCAAAAACAGCGGCTATTCCGACAAAAATCAGATATGTACAAAAATGACAAAATAACGAATTTTTCGACGAGAATCAGATATGGGAAAAAATGGCAAAAATAGCGGTTATTCCGACAAAAATCAAAAATATATCCAAAAATTACATAATAACGGATTTTTCAACGAAAATCAGATACGTTCAAAAATCACAAAATAACGGAATTTTTCGAGAACAATCAGATATGTCCAATAATGGCAAAATAATGGATTTTTCGACAAAAATCAGATATGTACAAAAATGACAAAATAACGGTTTTTTCCGACAAGAATCAGATATGGTAAAAAAAATGGCAAAAATAGCGGTTATTCCGACAAAAATCAGATATGTCCAAAAATGACAAAATAACGAATTTTTCGACGAAAATCAGATTTTTTCGACAACAATCAGATATGTCCAATAATGGCAAAATAACGGAATTTTCGACAAGAATCACATATGGGAAAAAATGGCAAAAACAGCGGCTATTCCGACAAAAATCAGATATGTACAAAAATGACAAAATAACGAATTTTTCGACAAGAGTCAGATATGGGGAATAATGGCAAAAATAGCGGTTATTCCGACAAAAATCAGATATGTCCAAAAATGACAAAATAACGAATTTTTCGACGAAAATCAGATATGTGCAAATATAGCGGTTATTCCGACAAAAATCAAAAATATATCCAAAAATTACATAATAACGGATTTTTCAACGAAAATCAGATACGTTCAAAAATCACAAAATAACGGAATTTTTCGAGAACAATCAGATATGTCCAATAATGGCAAAAATAGCGGTTATTCCGACAAAAATCAAAAATATATCCAAAAATTACATAATAACGGATTTTTCAACGAAAATCAGATACGTTCAAAAATCACAAAATAACGGATTTTTCCGACAAGAATCAGATATGTCCAATAATGGCAAAATAACGGATTTTTCGACGAAAATCAGATATGTACAAAAATGACAAAATAACGGATTTTTCCGACGAGAATCAGATATGGGAAAAAATGGCAAAAATAGCGGTTATTCCGACAAAAATCAGATATGTACAAAAATGACAAAATAACGGATTTTTCCGACGAGAATCAGATATGGGAAAAAATGGCAAAAATAGCGGTTATTCCGACAAAAATCAGATATGTACAAAAATGACAAAATAACGGATTTTTCCGACGAGAATCAGATATGGGAAAAAATGGCAAAAATAGCGGTTATTCCGACAAAAATCAGATATGTACAAAAATGACAAAATAACGGATTTTTCCGACGAGAATCAGATATGGGAAAAAATGGCAAAAATAGCGGTTATTCCGACAAAAATCAGATATGTACAAAAATGACAAAATAACGGATTTTTCCGACGAGAATCAGATATGGGAAAAAATGGCAAAAATAGCGGTTATTCCGACAAAAATCAGATATGTACAAAAATGACAAAATAACGGATTTTTCCGACAAGAATCAGATATGGGAAAAAATGGCAAAAATAGCGGTTATTAAGACAAAAATCAGATATGTACAAAAATGACAAAATAACGGTTTTTTCCGACAAGAATCAGATATGGGGAATAATGGCAAAAACAGCGGCTATTCCGACAAAAATCAGATATGTACAAAAATGACAAAATAACGAATTTTTCGACAAGAATCAGATATGGGGAATAATGGCAAAAATAGCGGTTATTCCGTCAAAAATCAGATATGTCCAAAAATGACAAAATAACGGATTTTTCGACAAGAATCACATATGGGAAAAAAAGGCAAAAACAGCGGCTATTCCGACAAAAAACAGATATGTCCAAAAATGACAAAATAACGAATTTTTCGACGAAAATCAGATATGTGCAAAAATGGCAAAAATAGCGGTTATTCCGACAAAAATCAAAAATATATCCAAAAATTACATAATAACGGATTTTTCAACGAAAATCAGATACGTTCAAAAATCACAAAATAACGGATTTTTTCGACAACAATCAGATATGTCCAATAATGGCAAAATAACGAATTTTTCGACGAAAATCAGATAAGTACAAAAATGACAAAATAACGGATTTTTCCGACAAGAATCAGATATGTCCAATAATGGCAAAATAACGGATTTTTCGACGAAAATCAGATATGTACAAAAATGACAAAATAACGGATTTTTCCGACGAGAATCAGATATGGGAAAAAAATGGCAAAAATAGCGGTTATTCCGACAAAAATCAGATAAGTACAAAAATGAAAAAATAACGGATTTTTCCGACGAGAATCAGATATGGGGAAAAATGGCAAAAATAGCGGTTATTCCGACAAAAATCAGATATGTCCAAAACTGACAAAATAACGAATTTTTCGACGAAAATCAGATATGTGCAAAAATAGCGGTTATTCCGACAAAAATAAAAAATATATCCAAAAATTACATAATAACGGATTTTTCAACGAAAATCAGATACGTTCAAAAATCACAAAATAACGGATTTTTTCGACAACAATCAGATATGTCCAATAATGGCAAAATAACGGATTTTTCGACGAAAATCAGATATATACAAAAATTACAAAATAACGGATTTTTCCGACAAGAATCAGATATGTCCAATAATGGCAAAAACAGCGGCTATTCCGACAAAAATCAGATATGTACAAAAATGACAAAATAACGAATTTTTCGACGAGAATCAGATATGGGAAAAAATGGCAAAAATAGCGGTTATTCCGACAAAAATCAAAAATATATCCAAAAATTACATAATAACGGATTTTTCAACGAAAATCAGATACGTTCAAAAATCACAAAATAACGGAATTTTTCGAGAACAATCAGATATGTCCAATAATGGCAAAAATAGCGGTTATTCCGACAAAAATCAAAAATATATCCAAAAATTACATAATAACGGATTTTTCAACGAAAATCAGATACGTTCAAAAATCACAAAATAACGGATTTTTCCGACAAGAATCAGATATGTCCAATAATGGCAAAATAACGGATTTTTCGACGAAAATCAGATATGTACAAAAATGACAAAATAACGGATTTTTCCGACGAGAATCAGATATGGGAAAAAATGGCAAAAATAGCGGTTATTCCGACAAAAATCAGATATGTACAAAAATGACAAAATAACGGATTTTTCCGACGAGAATCAGATATGGGAAAAAATGGCAAAAATAGCGGTTATTCCGACAAAAATCAGATATGTACAAAAATGACAAAATAACGGATTTTTCCGACGAGAATCAGATATGGGAAAAAAATGGCAAAAATAGCGGTTATTCCGACAAAAAATCAGATATGTACAAAAATGACAAAATAACGGATTTTTCCGACGAGAATCAGATATGGGAAAAAATGGCAAAAATAGCGGTTATTCCGACAAAAATCAGATATGTACAAAAATGACAAAATAACGGATTTTTCCGACGAGAATCAGATATGGGAAAAAATGGCAAAAATAGCGGTTATTCCGACAAAAAATCAGATATGTACAAAAATGACAAAATAACGGATTTTTCCGACAAGAATCAGATATGGGAAAAAAATGGCAAAAATAGCGGTTATTAAGACAAAAATCAGATATGTACAAAAATGACAAAATAACGGTTTTTTCCGACAAGAATCAGATATGGGGAATAATGGCAAAAACAGCGGCTATTCCGACAAAAAATCAGATATGTACAAAAATGACAAAATAACGAATTTTTCGACAAGAATCAGATATGGGGAATAATGGCAAAAATAGCGGTTATTCCGTCAAAAATCAGATATGTCCAAAAATGACAAAATAACGGATTTTTCGACAAGAATCACATATGGGAAAAAAAAGGCAAAAACAGCGGCTATTCCGACAAAAAACAGATATGTCCAAAAATGACAAAATAACGAATTTTTCGACGAAAATCAGATATGTGCAAAAATGGCAAAAATAGCGGTTATTCCGACAAAAATCAAAAATATATCCAAAAATTACATAATAACGGATTTTTCAACGAAAATCAGATACGTTCAAAAATCACAAAATAACGGATTTTTTCGACAACAATCAGATATGTCCAATAATGGCAAAATAACGAATTTTTCGACGAAAATCAGATATGTACAAAAATGACAAAATAACGGATTTTTCCGACAAGAATCAGATATGTCCAATAATGGCAAAATAACGGATTTTTCGACGAAAATCAGATATGTACAAAAATGACAAAATAACGGATTTTTCCGACGAGAATCAGATATGGGAAAAAATGGCAAAAATAGCGGTTATTCCGACAAAAATCAGATATGTACAAAAATGACAAAATAACGGATTTTTCCGACGAGAATCAGATATGGGAAAAAATGGCAAAAATAGCGGTTATTCCGACAAAAATCAGATATGTACAAAAATGACAAAATAACGGATTTTTCCGACGAGAATCAGATATGGGAAAAAAATGGCAAAAATAGCGGTTATTCCGACAAAAATCAGATATGTACAAAAATGACAAAATAACGGATTTTTCCGACGAGAATCAGATATGGGAAAAAATGGCAAAAATAGCGGTTATTCCGACAAAAATCAGATATGTACAAAAATGACAAAATAACGGATTTTTCCGACGAGAATCAGATATGGGAAAAAATGGCAAAAATAGCGGTTATTCCGACAAAAAATCAGATATGTACAAAAATGACAAAATAACGGATTTTTTCCGACAAGAATCAGATATGGGAAAAAATGGCAAAAATAGCGGTTATTCCGACAAAAATCAGATATGTACAAAAATGACAAAATAACGGTTTTTTCCGACAAGAATCAGATATGGGGAATAATGGCAAAAACAGCGGCTATTCCGACAAAAATCAGATATGTACAAAAATGACAAAATAACGAATTTTTCGACAAGAATCAGATATGGGGAATAATGGCAAAAATAGCGGTTATTCCGACTAAAATCAGATATGTCCAAAAATGACAAAATAACGGATTTTTCGACAAGAATCACATATGGGAAAAAATGGCAAAAACAGCGGCTATTCCGACAAAAATCAGATATGTCCAAAAATGACAAAATAACGGATTTTTCCGACGAGAATCAGATATGGGAAAAAATGGCAAAAATAGCGGTTATTCCGACAAAAATCAGATATGTACAAAAATGACAAAATAACGGATTTTTCCGACGAGAATCAGATATGGGAAAAAATGGCAAAAATAGCGGTTATTCCGACAAAAATCAGATATGTACAAAAATGACAAAATAACGGATTTTTCCGACGAGAATCAGATATGGGAAAAAATGGCAAAAATAGCGGTTATTCCGACAAAAATCAGATATGTACAAAAATGACAAAATAACGGATTTTTCCGACAAGAATCAGATATGGGAAAAAATGGCAAAAATAGCGGTTATTCCGACAAAAATCAGATATGTACAAAAATGACAAAATAACGGTTTTTTCCGACAAGAATCAGATATGGGGAATAATGGCAAAAACAGCGGCTATTCCGACAAAAATCAGATATGTACAAAAATGACAAAATAACGAATTTTTCGACAAGAATCAGATATGGGGAATAATGGCAAAAATAGCGGTTATTCCGTCAAAAATCAGATATGTCCAAAAATGACAAAATAACGGATTTTTCGACAAGAATCACATATGGGAAAAAAAGGCAAAAACAGCGGCTATTCCGACAAAAAACAGATATGTCCAAAAATGACAAAATAACGAATTTTTCGACGAAAATCAGATATGTGCAAAAATGGCAAAAATAGCGGTTATTCCGACAAAAATCAAAAATATATCCAAAAATTACATAATAACGGATTTTTCAACGAAAATCAGATACGTTCAAAAATCACAAAATAACGGATTTTTTCGACAACAATCAGATATGTCCAATAATGGCAAAATAACGAATTTTTCGACGAAAATCAGATATGTACAAAAATGACAAAATAACGGATTTTTCCGACAAGAATCAGATATGTCCAATAATGGCAAAATAACGGATTTTTCGACGAAAATCAGATATGTACAAAAATGACAAAATAACGGATTTTTCCGACGAGAATCAGATATGGGAAAAAATGGCAAAAATAGCGGTTATTCCGACAAAAATCAGATATGTACAAAAATGACAAAATAACGGATTTTTCCGACGAGAATCAGATATGGGAAAAAATGGCAAAAATAGCGGTTATTCCGACAAAAATCAGATATGTACAAAAATGACAAAATAACGGATTTTTCCGACGAGAATCAGATATAGGAAAAAATGGCAAAAATAGCGGTTATTCCGACAAAAATCAGATATGTACAAAAATGACAAAATAACGGATTTTTCCGACGAGAATCAGATATGGGAAAAAATGGCAAAAATAGCGGTTATTCCGACAAAAATCAGATATGTACAAAAATGACAAAATAACGGATTTTTCCGACGAGAATCAGATATGGGAAAAAATGGCAAAAATAGCGGTTATTCCGACAAAAATCAGATATGTACAAAAATGACAAAATAACGGTTTTTTCCGACAAGAATCAGATATGGGAAAAAAATGGCAAAAATAGCGGTTATTCCGACAAAAATCAGATATGTACAAAAATGACAAAATAACGGTTTTTTCCGACAAGAATCAGATATGGGGAATAATGGCAAAAACAGCGGCTATTCCGACAAAAATCAGATATGTACAAAAATGACAAAATAACGAATTTTTCGACAAGAATCAGATATGGGGAATAATGGCAAAAATAGCGGTTATTCCGACTAAAATCAGATATGTCCAAAAATGACAAAATAACGGATTTTTCGACAAGAATCACATATGGGAAAAAATGTCAAAAACAGCGGTTATTCCGACAAAAATCAGATATGTCCAAAAATGACAAAATAACGGATTTTTCCGACGAGAATCAGATATGGGAAAAAATGGCAAAAATAGCGGTTATTCCGACAAAAATCAGATATGTACAAAAATGACAAAATAACGGATTTTTCCGACGAGAATCAGATATGGGAAAAAATGGCAAAAATAGCGGTTATTCCGACAAAAATCAGATATGTACAAAAATGACAAAATAACGGATTTTTCCGACGAGAATCAGATATGGGAAAAAATGGCAAAAATAGCGGTTATTCCGACAAAAATCAGATATGTACAAAAATGACAAAATAACGGATTTTTCCGACAAGAATCAGATATGGGAAAAAATGGCAAAAATAGCGGTTATTCCGACAAAAATCAGATATGTACAAAAATGACAAAATAACGGTTTTTTCCGACAAGAATCAGATATGGGGAATAATGGCAAAAACAGCGGCTATTCCGACAAAAATCAGATATGTACAAAAATGACAAAATAACGAATTTTTCGACAAGAATCAGATATGGGGAATAATGGCAAAAATAGCGGTCATTCCGACTAAAATCAGATATGTCCAAAAATGACAAAATAACGGATTTTTCGACAAGAATCACATATGGGAAAAAATGGCAAAAACAGCGGCTATTCCGACAAAAATCAGATATGTCCAAAAATGACAAAATAACGAATTTTTCGACGAAAATCAGATATGTGCAAAAATGGCAAAAATAGCGGTTATTCCAAAAAAATCAAAAATATATCCAAAAATTACATAATAACGGATTTTTCAACGAAAATCAGATACGTTCAAAAATCACAAAATAACGGATTTTTTTCGACAACAATCAGATATGTCCAATAATGGCAAAATAACGAATTTTTCGACGAAAATCAGATATGTACAAAAATGACAAAATAACGGATTTTTCCGACAAGAATCAGATATGTCCAATAATGGCAAAATAACGGATTTTTCGACGAAAATCAGATATGTACAAAAATGACAAAATAACGGATTTTTCCGACGAGAATCAGATATGGGAAAAAAATGGCAAAAATAGCGGTTATTCCGACAAAAATCAGATATGTACAAAAATGACAAAATAACGGATTTTTCCGACGAGAATCAGATAAGGGAAAAAAATGGCAAAAATAGCGGTTATTCCGACAAAAATCAGATATGTACAAAAATGACAAAATAACGGATTTTTCCGTCAAGAATCAGATATGGGAAAAAATGGCAAAAATAGCGGTTATTCCGACAAAAATCAGATATGTCCAAAACTGACAAAATAACGAGTTTTTCGACGAAAATCAGATGTGTGCAAAAATAGCGGTTATTCCGCCAAAAATAAAAAATATATCCAAAAATTACATAATAACGGATTTTTCAACGAAAATCAGATACGTTCAAAAATACGACAAGAATCAGATATGTCCAATAATGGCAAAAACAGCGGCTATTCCGACAAAAATCAGATATGTACAAAAATGACAAAATAACGGATTTTTCCGACAAGAATCAGATATGTCCAATAATGGCAAAAACAGCGGCTATTCCGACAAAAATCAGATATGTACAAAAATGACAAAATAACGAATTTTTCGACGAAAATCAGATATGTGCAAATATAGCGGTTATTCCGACAAAAATCAAAAATATATCCAAAAATTACATAATAACGGATTTTTCAACGAAAATCAGATACGTTAAAAAATCACAGAATAACGGAATTTTTCGAGAACAATCAGATATGTCCAATAATGGCAAAATAATGGATTTTTCGACAAAAAATCAGATATGTACAAAAATGACAAAATAACGGTTTTTTCCGACAAGAATCAGATATGGTAAAAAAAATGGCAAAAATAGCGGTTATTCCGACAAAAATCAGATATGTCCAAAAATGACAAAATAACGAATTTTTCGACGAAAATCAGATTTTTTCGACAACAATCAGATATGTCCAATAATGGCAAAATAACGGATTTTTCGACGAAAATCAGATATGTACAAAAATGACAAAATAACGGATTTTTCGACAAGAATCACATATGGGAAAAAATGGCAAAAACAGCGGCTATTCCGACAAAAATCAGATATGTACAAAAATGACAAAATAACGAATTTTTCGACAAGAATCAGATATGGGGAATAATGACAAAAATAGCGGTTATTCCGACAAAAAATCAGATATGTCCAAAAATGACAAAATAACGAATTTTTCGACGAAAATCAGATATGTGCAAATATAGCGGTTATTCCGACAAAAATCAAAAATATATCCAAAAATTACATAATAACGGATTTTTCAACGAAAATCAGATACGTTCAAAAATCACAAAATAACGGAATTTTTCGAGAACAATCAGATATGTCCAATAATGGCAAAAATAGCGGTTATTCCGACAAAAATCAAAAATATATCCAAAAATTACATAATAACGGATTTTTCAACGAAAATCAGATACGTTCAAAAATCACAAAATAACGGATTTTTTCGACAACAATCAGATATGTCCAATAATGGCAAAATAACGAATTTTTCGACGAAAATCAGATATGTACAAAAATGACAAAATAACGGATTTTTCCGACGAGAATCAGATATGGGAAAAAATGGCAAAAATAGCGGTTATTCCGACAAAAATCAGATATGTACAAAAATGACAAAATAACGGATTTTTCCGACGAGAATCAGATATGGGAAAAAAATGGCAAAAATAGCGGTTATTCCGACAAAAATCAGATATGTACAAAAATGACAAAATAACGGATTTTTCCGACGAGAATCAGATATGGGAAAAAATGGCAAAAATAGCGGTTATTCCGACAAAAATCAGATATGTACAAAAATGACAAAATAACGGTTTTTTCCGACAAGAATCAGATGTGGGGAATAATGGCAAAAACAGCGGCTATTCCGACAAAAATCAGATATGTACAAAAATGACAAAATAACGAATTTTTCGACAAGAATCAGATATGGGGAATAATGGCAAAAATAGCGGTTATTCCGACAAAAATCAGATATGTCCAAAAATGACAAAATAACGGATTTTTCGACAAGAATCACATATGGGAAAAAAATGGCAAAAACAGCGGCTATTCCGACAAAAAATCAGATATGTACAAAAATGACAAATTAACGAATTTTTCGACAAGAATCAGATATGGGGAATAATGGCAAAAATAGCGGTTATTCCGACAAAAATCAGATATGTCCAATAATGGCAAAATAATGGATTTTTCGACGAAAATCAGATATGTGCAAAAATGGCAAAAATATCGGTTATTCCGACAAAAATCAAAAATATATCCAAAAATTACATAATAACGGATTTTTCAACGAAAATCAGATACGTTCAAAAATCACAAAATAACGGATTTTTTCGACAACAATCAGATATGTCCAATAATGGCAAAATAACGAATTTTTCGACGAAAATCAGATATGTACAAAAATGACAAAATAACGGATTTTTCCGACAAGAATCAGATATGTCCAATAATGGCAAAATAACGGATTTTTCGACGAAAATCAGATATGTACAAAAATGACAAAATAACGGATTTTTCCGACAAGAATCAGATATGGGAAAAAATGGCAAAAATAGCGGTTATTCCGACAAAAATCAGATATGTACAAAAATGACAAAATAACGGATTTTTCCGACGAGAATCAGATATGGGAAAAAATGGCAAAAATAGCGGTTATTCCGACAAAAATCAGATATGTACAAAAATGACAAAATAACGGATTTTTCCGACAAGAATCAGATATGGGAAAAAATGGCAAAAATAGCGGTTATTCCGACAAAAATCAGATATGTCCAAAAATGACAAAATAACGAATTTTTCGACGAAAATCAGATATGTGCAAAAATGGCAAAAATAGCGGTTATTCCGACAAAAATCAAAAATATATCCAAAAATTACATAATAACGGATTTTTCAACGAAAATCAGATACGTTCAAAAATCACAAAATAACGGATTTTTTCGACAACAATCAGATATGTCCAATAATGGCAAAATAACGGATTTATCGACGAAAATCCGATATGTCCAAAAATGAAAAATAACGAATTTTTCGACGAAAATCAGATATGTGCAAAAATTGCAAAATAACTGATCTTTCGACGAAAATCAGATATGTCCAAAAATGACAAAATAACGAATTTTTCGACGAAAATCAGATACGTTCAAAAATCACAAAATGACGGATTTTTACGACAAGAATCAGATATGGGAAAAAAATGGCAAAAATAGCGGTTATTCCGACAAAAATCAAATATGTCCAAAAATGACAAAATAACAAATTTTTCGACGAAAATCAGATATGTGCAAAAATGGCAAAAATAGCGGTTATTCCGACAAAAATCAAAAATATATCCAAAAATTACATAAAACGGATTTTTCAACGAAAATCAGATACGTTTAAAAATCACAAAATAACGGAATTTTTCGAGAACAATCAGATATGTCCAATAATGGCAAAATAACGGATTTTTCGACAAAAAATCAGATATGTACAAAAATGACAAAATAACGTTTTTTTCCGACACGAATAAGATATGTCTAATAATGGCAAAATAACGAATTTTTCGACGAAAATCAGATATCTGCAAATATAGCGGTTATTCCGACAAAAATCAAAAATATATCCAAAAATTACATAATAACGGATTTTTCAACGAAAATCAGATACGTTCAAAAATCACAAAATAACGGATTTTTCCGACAAGAATCAGATATGTCCAATAATGGCAAAATAACGGATTTTTCGACAAAAATCAGATATGTACAAAAATGACAAAATAACGGTTTTTTCCGACAAGAATCAGATATGTCCAATAATGGCAAAATAACGGATTTTTCGACGAAAATCAGATATGTACAAAAATGACAAAATAACGGATTTTTCCGACGAGAATCAGATATGGGAAAAAATGGCAAAAATAGAGGTTATTCCGACAAAAATCAGATATGTACAAAAATGACAAAATAACGGATTTTTCCGACGAGAATCAGATATGGGAAAAAATGGCAAAAATAGAGGTTATTCCGACAAAAATCAGATATGTCCAAAAATGACAAAATACAGAATTTTTCGACGAAAATCAGATATGTGCAAAAATGGCAAAAATAGCGGTTATTCCGACAAAAATCAAAAATATATCCAAAAATTACATAAAACGGATTTTTCAACGAAAATCAGATACGTTCAAAAATCACAAAATAACGGATTTTTTCGACAATAATCAGATATGTCCAATAATGGCAAAATAACGGATTTTTCGACGAAAATCAGATATGTACAAAAATGACAAAATAACGGATTTTTCCGACAAGAATCAGATATGGGAAAAAAATGGCAAAAATAGCGGTTATTCCGACAAAAATCAAAAATATATCCAAAAATTACATAAAACGGATTTTTCAACGAAAATCAGATACGTTCAAAAATCACAAAATAACGGATTTTTTCGACAACAATCAGATATGGGAAAAAATGGCAAAAATAGCGGTTATTCCGACAAAAATCAGATATGTACAAAAATGACAAAATAACGGATTTTTCCGACGAGAATCAGATATGGGAAAAAATGGCAAAATAACGGATTTTTCGACGAAAATCAGATATGTACAAAAATGACAAAATAACGGATTTTTCCGACAAGAATCAGATATGGGAAAAAATGGCAAAAATAGCGGTTATTCCGACAAAAATCAGATATGTACAAAAATGACAAAATAACGGATTTTTCCGACGAGAATCAGATATGGGAAAAAAATTGCAAAATAACGGATTTTTCGACGAAAATCAGATATGTACAAAAATGACAAAATAACGGATTTTTCCGACAAGAATCAGATATGGGAAAAAATGGCAAAAATAGCGGTTATTCCGACAAAAACCAGATATGTACAAAAATGACAAAATAACGGATTTTTCCGACGAGAATCAGATATGGGAAAAAATGGCAAAAATAGCGGTTATTCCGACAAAAATCAGATATGTACAAAAATGACAAAATAACGAATTTTTCGACAAGAATCAGATATGGGGAATAATGACAAAAATAGCGGTTATTCCGACAAAAATCAGATATGTCCAAAAATGACAAAATAACGAATTTTTCGACGAAAATCAGATATGTGCAAATATAGCGGTTATTCCGACAAAAATCAAAAATATATCCAAAAATTACATAATAACGGATTTTTCAACGAAAATCAGATACGTTCAAAAATCACAAAATAACGGAATTTTTCGAGAACAATCAGATATGTCCAATAATGGCAAAAATAGCGGTTATTCCGACAAAAATCAAAAATATATCCAAAAATTACATAATAACGGATTTTTCAACGAAAATCAGATACGTTCAAAAATCACAAAATAACGGATTTTTTCGACAACAATCAGATATGTCCAATAATGGCAAAATAACGAATTTTTCGACGAAAATCAGATATGTACAAAAATGACAAAATAACGGATTTTTCCGACAAGAATCAGATATGTCCAATAATGGCAAAATAATGGATTTTTCGACGAAAATCAGATATGTGCAAAAATGGCAAAAATATCGGTTATTCCGACAAAAATCAAAAATATATCCAAAAATTACATAATAACGGATTTTTCAACGAAAATCAGATACGTTCAAAAATCACAAAATAACGGATTTTTTCGACAACAATCAGATATGTCCAATAATGGCAAAATAACGAATTTTTCGACGAAAATCAGATATGTACAAAAATGACAAAATAACGGATTTTTCCGACAAGAATCAGATATGTCCAATAATGGCAAAATAACGGATTTTTCGACGAAAATCAGATATGTACAAAAATGACAAAATAACGGATTTTTCCGACAAGAATCAGATATGGGAAAAAATGGCAAAAATAGCGGTTATTCCGACAAAAATCAGATATGTACAAAAATGACAAAATAACGGATTTTTCCGACGAGAATCAGATATGGGAAAAAATGGCAAAAATAGCGGTTATTCCGACAAAAATCAGATATGTACAAAAATGACAAAATAACGGATTTTTCCGACAAGAATCAGATATGGGAAAAAATGGCAAAAATAGCGGTTATTCCGACAAAAATCAGATATGTCCAAAAATGACAAAATAACGAATTTTTCGACGAAAATCAGATATGTGCAAAAATGGCAAAAATAGCGGTTATTCCGACAAAAATCAAAAATATATCCAAAAATTACATAATAACGGATTTTTCAACGAAAATCAGATACGTTCAAAAATCACAAAATAACGGATTTTTTCGACAACAATCAGATATGTCCAATAATGGCAAAATAACGGATTTATCGACGAAAATCCGATATGTCCAAAAATGAAAAATAACGAATTTTTCGACGAAAATCAGATATGTGCAAAAATTGCAAAATAACTGATCTTTCGACGAAAATCAGATATGTCCAAAAATGACAAAATAACGAATTTTTCGACGAAAATCAGATACGTTCAAAAATCACAAAATGACGGATTTTTACGACAAGAATCAGATATGGGAAAAAATGGCAAAAATAGCGGTTATTCCGACAAAAATCAAATATGTCCAAAAATGACAAAATAACAAATTTTTCGACAAAAATCAGATATGTACAAAAATGACAAAATAACGTTTTTTTCCGACAAGAATCAGATATGTCTAATAATGGCAAAATAACGGATTTTTCGACGAAAATCAGATATGTACAAAAATGACAAAATAACGGATTTTTCCGACAAGAATCAGATATGGGAAAAAATGGCAAAAATAGCGGTTATTCCGACAAAAATCAAAAATATATCCAAAAATTACATAAAACGGATTTTTCAACGAAAATCAGATACGTTCAAAAATCACAAAATAACGGATTTTTTCGACAACAATCAGATATGGGAAAAAATGGCAAAAATAGCGGTTATTCCGACAAAAATCAGATATGTACAAAAATGACAAAATAACGGATTTTTCCGACGAGAATCAGATATGGGAAAAAATGGCAAAATAACGGATTTTTCGACGAAAATCAGATATGTACAAAAATGACAAAATAACGGATTTTTCCGACAAGAATCAGATATGGGAAAAAATGGCAAAAATAGCGGTTATTCCGACAAAAAATCAGATATGTACAAAAATGACAAAATAACGGATTTTTCCGACGAGAATCAGATATGGGAAAAAATTGCAAAATAACGGATTTTTCGACGAAAATCAGATATGTACAAAAATGACAAAATAACGGATTTTTCCGACAAGAATCAGATATGGGAAAAAAATGGCAAAAATAGCGGTTATTCCGACGAAAATCAGATATGTACAAAAATGACAAAATAACGGATTTTTCCGACAAGAATCAGATATGTCCAATAATGGCAAAATAACGGATTTTTCGACGAAAATCAGATATGTACAAAAATGACAAAATAACGGATTTTTCCGACAAGAATCAGATATGGGAAAAAATGGCAAAAATAGCGGTTATTCCGACAAAAATCAGATATGTACAAAAATGACAAAATAACGGATTTTTC
The DNA here is from genome assembly GCA_018901825.1 of Drosophila funebris. Taxonomy (NCBI): domain Eukaryota; kingdom Metazoa; phylum Arthropoda; class Insecta; order Diptera; family Drosophilidae; genus Drosophila; species Drosophila funebris. The sequence goes on along the minus strand of JAEIFK010000694.1, from coordinate 142,296 downwards.
CGACGAGAATCAGATATGGGAAAAAATGGCAAAAATAGCGGTTATTCCGACAAAAATCAGATATGTACAAAAATGACAAAATAACGAATTTTTCGACAAGAATCAGATATGGGGAATAATGACAAAAATAGCGGTTATTCCGACAAAAATCAGATATGTCCAAAAATGACAAAATAACGAATTTTTCGACGAAAATCAGATATGTGCAAATATAGCGGTTATTCCGACAAAAATCAAAAATATATCCAAAAATTACATAATAACGGATTTTTCAACGAAAATCAGATACGTTCAAAAATCACAAAATAACGGAATTTTTCGAGAACAATCAGATATGTCCAATAATGGCAAAAATAGCGGTTATTCCGACAAAAATCAAAAATATATCCAAAAATTACATAATAACGGATTTTTCAACGAAAATCAGATACGTTCAAAAATCACAAAATAACGGATTTTTTCGACAACAATCAGATATGTCCAATAATGGCAAAATAACGAATTTTTCGACGAAAATCAGATATGTACAAAAATGACAAAATAACGGATTTTTCCGACAAGAATCAGATATGTCCAATAATGGCAAAATAATGGATTTTTCGACGAAAATCAGATATGTGCAAAAATGGCAAAAATATCGGTTATTCCGACAAAAATCAAAAATATATCCAAAAATTACATAATAACGGATTTTTCAACGAAAATCAGATACGTTCAAAAAATCACAAAATAACGGATTTTTTCGACAACAATCAGATATGTCCAATAATGGCAAAATAACGAATTTTTCGACGAAAATCAGATATGTACAAAAATGACAAAATAACGGATTTTTCCGACAAGAATCAGATATGTCCAATAATGGCAAAATAACGGATTTTTCGACGAAAATCAGATATGTACAAAAATGACAAAATAACGGATTTTTCCGACAAGAATCAGATATGGGAAAAAATGGCAAAAATAGCGGTTATTCCGACAAAAATCAGATATGTACAAAAATGACAAAATAACGGATTTTTCCGACGAGAATCAGATATGGGAAAAAATGGCAAAAATAGCGGTTATTCCGACAAAAATCAGATATGTACAAAAATGACAAAATAACGGATTTTTCCGACAAGAATCAGATATGGGAAAAAATGGCAAAAATAGCGGTTATTCCGACAAAAATCAGATATGTCCAAAAATGACAAAATAACGAATTTTTCGACGAAAATCAGATATGTGCAAAAATGGCAAAAATAGCGGTTATTCCGACAAAAATCAAAAATATATCCAAAAATTACATAATAACGGATTTTTCAACGAAAATCAGATACGTTCAAAAATCACAAAATAACGGATTTTTTCGACAACAATCAGATATGTCCAATAATGGCAAAATAACGGATTTATCGACGAAAATCCGATATGTCCAAAAATGAAAAATAACGAATTTTTCGACGAAAATCAGATATGTGCAAAAATTGCAAAATAACTGATCTTTCGACGAAAATCAGATATGTCCAAAAATGACAAAATAACGAATTTTTCGACGAAAATCAGATACGTTCAAAAATCACAAAATGACGGATTTTTACGACAAGAATCAGATATGGGAAAAAATGGCAAAAATAGCGGTTATTCCGACAAAAATCAAATATGTCCAAAAATGACAAAATAACAAATTTTTCGACGAAAATCAGATATGTGCAAAAATGGCAAAAATAGCGGTTATTCCGACAAAAATCAAAAATATATCCAAAAATTACATAAAACGGATTTTTCAACGAAAATCAGATACGTTTAAAAATCACAAAATAACGGAATTTTTCGAGAACAATCAGATATGTCCAATAATGGCAAAATAACGGATTTTTCGACAAAAATCAGATATGTACAAAAATGACAAAATAACGTTTTTTTCCGACAAGAATCAGATATGTCTAATAATGGCAAAATAACGGATTTTTCGACGAAAATCAGATATGTACAAAAATGACAAAATAACGGATTTTTCCGACAAGAATCAGATATGGGAAAAAAATGGCAAAAATAGCGGTTATTCCGACAAAAATCAAAAATATATCCAAAAATTACATAAAACGGATTTTTCAACGAAAATCAGATACGTTCAAAAATCACAAAATAACGGATTTTTTCGACAACAATCAGATATGGGAAAAAATGGCAAAAATAGCGGTTATTCCGACAAAAATCAGATATGTACAAAAATGACAAAATAACGGATTTTTCCGACGAGAATCAGATATGGGAAAAAATGGCAAAATAACGGATTTTTCGACGAAAATCAGATATGTACAAAAATGACAAAATAACGGATTTTTCCGACAAGAATCAGATATGGGAAAAAATGGCAAAAATAGCGGTTATTCCGACAAAAATCAGATATGTACAAAAATGACAAAATAACGGATTTTTCCGACGAGAATCAGATATGGGAAAAAATTGCAAAATAACGGATTTTTCGACGAAAATCAGATATGTACAAAAATGACAAAATAACGGATTTTTCCGACAAGAATCAGATATGGGAAAAAATGGCAAAAATAGCGGTTATTCCGACGAAAATCAGATATGTACAAAAATGACAAAATAACGGATTTTTCCGACAAGAATCAGATATGTCCAATAATGGCAAAATAACGGATTTTTCGACGAAAATCAGATATGTACAAAAATGACAAAATAACGGATTTTTCCGACAAGAATCAGATATGGGAAAAAATGGCAAAAATAGCGGTTATTCCGACAAAAATCAGATATGTACAAAAATGACAAAATAACGGATTTTTCCGACGAGAATCAGATATGGGAAAAAATGGCAAAAATAGCGGTTATTCCGACAAAAATCAGATATGTACAAAAATGACAAAATAACGAATTTTTCGACAAGAATCAGATATGGGGAATAATGACAAAAATAGCGGTTATTCCGACAAAAATCAGATATGTCCAAAAATGACAAAATAACGAATTTTTCGACGAAAATCAGATATGTGCAAATATAGCGGTTATTCCGACAAAAATCAAAAATATATCCAAAAATTACATAATAACGGATTTTTCAACGAAAATCAGATACGTTCAAAAATCACAAAATAACGGAATTTTTCGAGAACAATCAGATATGTCCAATAATGGCAAAAATAGCGGTTATTCCGACAAAAATCAAAAATATATCCAAAAATTACATAATAACGGATTTTTCAACGAAAATCAGATACGTTCAAAAATCACAAAATAACGGATTTTTTCGACAACAATCAGATATGTCCAATAATGGCAAAATAACGAATTTTTCGACGAAAATCAGATATGTACAAAAATGACAAAATAACGGATTTTTCCGACAAGAATCAGATATGTCCAATAATGGCAAAATAATGGATTTTTTCGACGAAAATCAGATATGTGCAAAAATGGCAAAAATATCGGTTATTCCGACAAAAATCAAAAATATATCCAAAAATTACATAAAACGGATTTTTCAACGAAAATCAGATACGTTTAAAAATCACAAAATAACGGAATTTTTCGAGAACAATCAGATATGTCCAATAATGGCAAAATAACGGATTTTTCGACAAAAATCAGATATGTACAAAAATGACAAAATAACGTTTTTTTCCGACAAGAATCAGATATGTCTAATAATGGCAAAATAACGGATTTTTCGACGAAAATCAGATATGTACAAAAATGACAAAATAACGGATTTTTCCGACAAGAATCAGATATGGGAAAAAATGGCAAAAATAGCGGTTATTCCGACAAAAATCAAAAATATATCCAAAAATTACATAAAACGGATTTTTCAACGAAAATCAGATACGTTCAAAAATCACAAAATAACGGATTTTTCGACAACAATCAGATATGGGAAAAAATGGCAAAAATAGCGGTTATTCCGACAAAAATCAGATATGTACAAAAATGACAAAATAACGGATTTTTCCGACGAGAATCAGATATGGGAAAAAATGGCAAAATAACGGATTTTTCGACGAAAATCAGATATGTACAAAAATGACAAAATAACGGATTTTTCCGACAAGAATCAGATATGGGAAAAAATGGCAAAAATAGCGGTTATTCCGACAAAAATCAGATATGTACAAAAATGACAAAATAACGGATTTTTCCGACGAGAATCAGATATGGGAAAAAATTGCAAAATAACGGATTTTTCGACGAAAATCAGATATGTACAAAAATGACAAAATAACGGATTTTTCCGACAAGAATCAGATATGGGAAAAAATGGCAAAAATAGCGGTTATTCCGACGAAAATCAGATATGTACAAAAATGACAAAATAACGGATTTTTCCGACAAGAATCAGATATGTCCAATAATGGCAAAATAACGGATTTTTCGACGAAAATCAGATATGTACAAAAATGACAAAATAACGGATTTTTCCGACAAGAATCAGATATGGGAAAAAATGGCAAAAATAGCGGTTATTCCGACAAAAATCAGATATGTACAAAAATGACAAAATAACGGATTTTTCCGACGAGAATCAGATATGGGAAAAAATGGCAAAAATAGCGGTTATTCCGACAAAAATCAGATATGTACAAAAATGACAAAATAACGAATTTTTCGACAAGAATCAGATATGGGGAATAATGACAAAAATAGCGGTTATTCCGACAAAAATCAGATATGTCCAAAAATGACAAAATAACGAATTTTTCGACGAAAATCAGATATGTGCAAATATAGCGGTTATTCCGACAAAAATCAAAAATATATCCAAAAATTACATAATAACGGATTTTTCAACGAAAATCAGATACGTTCAAAAATCACAAAATAACGGAATTTTTCGAGAACAATCAGATATGTCCAATAATGGCAAAAATAGCGGTTATTCCGACAAAAATCAAAAATATATCCAAAAATTACATAATAACGGATTTTTCAACGAAAATCAGATACGTTCAAAAATCACAAAATAACGGATTTTTTCGACAACAATCAGATATGTCCAATAATGGCAAAATAACGAATTTTTCGACGAAAATCAGATATGTACAAAAATGACAAAATAACGGATTTTTCCGACAAGAATCAGATATGTCCAATAATGGCAAAATAACGGATTTTTCGACGAAAATCAGATATGTGCAAAAATGGCAAAAATATCGGTTATTCCGACAAAAATCAAAAATATATCCAAAAATTACATAATAACGGATTTTTCAACGAAAATCAGATACGTTCAAAAATCACAAAATAACGGATTTTTTCGACAACAATCAGATATGTCCAATAATGGCAAAATAACGAATTTTTCGACGAAAATCAGATATGTACAAAAATGACAAAATAACGGATTTTTCCGACAAGAATCAGATATGTCCAATAATGGCAAAATAACGGATTTTTCGACGAAAATCAGATATGTACAAAAATGACAAAATAACGGATTTTTCCGACAAGAATCAGATATGGGAAAAAATGGCAAAAATAGCGGTTATTCCGACAAAAAATCAGATATGTACAAAAATGACAAAATAACGGATTTTTCCGACGAGAATCAGATATGGGAAAAAATGGCAAAAATAGCGGTTATTCCGACAAAAATCAGATATGTACAAAAATGACAAAATAACGGATTTTTCCGACAAGAATCAGATATGGGAAAAAATGGCAAAAATAGCGGTTATTCCGACAAAAATCAGATATGTCCAAAAATGACAAAATAACGAATTTTTCGACGAAAATCAGATATGTGCAAAAATGGCAAAAATAGCGGTTATTCCGACAAAAATCAAAAATATATCCAAAAATTACATAATAACGGATTTTTCAACGAAAATCAGATACGTTCAAAAATCACAAAATAACGGATTTTTTCGACAACAATCAGATATGTCCAATAATGGCAAAATAACGGATTTATCGACGAAAATCCGATATGTCCAAAAATGAAAAATAACGAATTTTTCGACGAAAATCAGATATGTGCAAAAATTGCAAAATAACTGATCTTTCGACGAAAATCAGATATGTCCAAAAATGACAAAATAACGAATTTTTCGACGAAAATCAGATACGTTCAAAAATCACAAAATGACGGATTTTAACGACAAGAATCAGATATGGGAAAAAATGGCAAAAATAGCGGTTATTCCGACAAAAATCAAATATGTCCAAAAATGACAAAATAACAAATTTTTCGACGAAAATCAGATATGTGCAAAAATGGCAAAAATAGCGGTTATTCCGACAAAAATCAAAAATATATCCAAAAATTACATAAAACGGATTTTTCAACGAAAATCAGATACGTTTAAAAATCACAAAATAACGGAATTTTTCGAGAACAATCAGATATGTCCAATAATGGCAAAATAACGGATTTTTCGACAAAAATCAGATATGTACAAAAATGACAAAATAACGTTTTTTTCCGACAAGAATCAGATATGTCTAATAATGGCAAAATAACGAATTTTTCGACGAAAATCAGATATGTGCAAATATAGCGGTTATTCCGACAAAAATCAAAAATATATCCAAAAATTACATAATAACGGATTTTTCAACGAAAATCAGATACGTTCAAAAATCACAAAATAACGGAATTTTTCGAGAACAATCAGATATGTCCAATAATGGCAAAATAACGGATTTTTCGACAAAAATCAGATATGTACAAAAATGACAAAATAACGGTTTTTTCCGACAAGAATCAGATATGTCCAATAATGGCAAAATAACGGATTTTTCGACGAAAATCAGATATGTACAAAAATGACAAAATAACGGATTTTTCCGACGAGAATCAGATATGGGAAAAAATGGCAAAAATAGAGGTTATTCCGACAAAAATCAGATATGTACAAAAATGACAAAATAGATATGGGAAAAAATGGCAAAAATAGAGGTTATTCCGACAAAAATCAGATATGTCCAAAAATGACAAAATACCGAATTTTTCGACGAAAATCAGATATGTGCAAAAATGGCAAAAATAGCGGTTATTCCGACAAAAATCAAAAATATATCCAAAAATTACATAAAACGGATTTTTCAACGAAAATCAGATACGTTCAAAAAGCACAAAATAACGGATTTTTTTCGACAATAATCAGATATGTCCAATAATGGCAAAATAACGGATTTTTCGACGAAAATCAGATATGTACAAAAATGACAAAATAACGGATTTTTCCGACAAGAATCAGATATGGGAAAAAATGGCAAAAATAGCGGTTATTCCGACAAAAATCAAAAATATATCCAAAAATTACATAAAACGGATTTTTCAACGAAAATCAGATACGTTCAAAAATCACAAAATAACGGATTTTTTCGACAACAATCAGATGTCCAATTATGGCAAAAAAATGAATTTTTCGACGAAAATCAGATATGTACCAAAATGACCAAATAACGGATTTTTCAAAAAAGAATCACATATGGGAAAAAATGGCAAAAACAGCGGCTATTCCGACAAAAATCAGATATGTACAAAAATGACAAAATAACGAATTTTTCGACGAGAATCAGATATGGGAAAAAATGGCAAAAATAGCGGTTATTCCGACAAAAATCAGATATGTCCAAAAATGTCAAAATAACGAATTTTTCGACGAAAATCAGATATGTGCAAATATAGCGGTTATTCCGACAAAAATCAAAAATATATCCAAAAATTACATAAAACGGATTTTTCAACGAAAATCAGATACGTTTAAAAATCACAAAATAACGGAATTTTTCGAGAACAATCAGATATGTCCAATAATTTTTCGACGAAAATCAGATATGTGCAAATATAGCGGTTATTCCGACAAAAATCAAAAATATATCCAAAAATTACATAATAACGGATTTTTCAACGAAAATCAGATACGTTCAAAAATCACAAAATAACGGAATTTTTCGAGAACAATCAGATATGTCCAATAATGGCAAAATAACGGATTTTTCGACAAAAATCAGATATGTACAAAAATGACAAAATAACGGTTTTTTCCGACAAAAATCAGATATGTCCAATAATGGCAAAATAACGGATTTTTCGACGAAAATCAGATATGTACAAAAATGACAAAATAACGGATTTTTCCGACGAGAATCAGATATGGGAAAAAATGGCAAAAATAGAGGTTATTCCGACAAAAATCAGATATGTACAAAAATGACAAAATAACGGATTTTTCCGACGAGAATCAGATATGGGAAAAAATGGCAAAAATAGAGGTTATTCCGACAAAAATCAGATATGTCCAAAAATGACAAAATACCGAATTTTTCGACGAAAATCAGATATGTGCAAAAATGGCAAAAATAGCGGTTATTCCGACAAAAATCAAAAATATATCCAAAAATTACATAAAACGGATTTTTCAACGAAAATCAGATATGTTCAAAAATCACAAAATAACGGATTTTTTCGACAATAATCAGATATGTCCAATAATGGCAAAATAACGGATTTTTCGACGAAAATCAGATATGTACAAAAATGACAAAATAACGGATTTTTCCGACAAGAATCAGATATGGGAAAAAATGGCAAAAATAGCGGTTATTCCGACAAAAATCAAAAATATATCCAAAAATTACATAAAACGGATTTTTCAACGAAAATCAGATACGTTCAAAAATCACAAAATAACGGATTTTTTCGACAAGAATCAGATATGTCCAATAATAACAAAATAACGGATTTTTCGACGAAAATCAGATATGTACCAAAATGACAAAATAACGGATTTTTCAAAAAAGAATCACATATGGGAAAAAATGGCAAAAACAGCGGCTATTCCGACAAAAATCAGATATGTACAAAAATGACAAAATAACGAATTTTTCGACGAGAATCAGATATGGGAAAAAATGGCAAAAATAGCGGTTATTCCGACAAAAATCAAAAATATATCCAAAAATTACATAAAACGGATTTTTCAACGAAAATCAGATACGTTCAAAAATCACAAAATAACGGATTTTTTCGACAACAATCAGATGTCCAATTATGGCAAAAAAATGAATTTTTCGACGAAAATCAGATATGTACAAAAATGACAAAATAACGGATTTTTCCGACAAGAATCAGATATGTCCAATAATAACAAAATAACGGATTTTTCGACGAAAATCAGATATGTACCAAAATGACAAAATAACGGATTTTTCAAAAAAGAATCACATATGGGAAAAAATGGCAAAAACAGCGGCTATTCCGACAAAAATCAGATATGTACATAAATGACAAAATAACGAATTTTTCGACGAGAATCAGATATGGGAAAAAATGGCAAAAATAGCGGTTATTCCGACAAAAATCAGATATGTCCAAAAATGACAAAATAACGAATTTTTCGACGAAAATCAGATATGTGCAAATATAGCGGTTATTCCGACAAAAATCAAAAATATATCCAAAAATTACATAAAACGGATTTTTCAACGAAAATCAGATACGTTTAAAAATCACAAAATAACGGAATTTTTCGAGAACAATCAGATATGTCCAATAATTTTTCGACGAAAATCAGATATGTGCAAATATAGCGGTTATTCCGACAAAAATCAAAAATATATCCAAAAATTACATAATAACGGATTTTTCAACGAAAATCAGATACGTTCAAAAATCACAAAATAACGAAATTTTTCGAGAACAATCAGATATGTCCAATAATGGCAAAATAACGGATTTTTCGACAAAAATCAGATATGTACAAAAATGACAAAATAACGGTTTTTTCCGACAAAAATCAGATATGTCCAATAATGGCAAAATAACGGATTTTTCGACGAAAATCAGATATGTACAAAAATGACAAAATAACGGATTTTTCCGACGAGAATCAGATATGGGAAAAAATGGCAAAAATAGAGGTTATTCCGACAAAAATCAGATATGTACAAAAATGACAAAATAACGGATTTTTCCGACGAGAATCAGATATGGGAAAAAATGGCAAAAATAGAGGTTATTCCGACAAAAATCAGATATGTCCAAAAATGACAAAATACCGAATTTTTCGACGAAAATCAGATATGTGCAAAAATGGCAAAATTAGCGGTTATTCCGACAAAAATCAAAAATATATCCAAAAATTACATAAAACGGATTTTTCAACGAAAATCAGATACGTTCAAAAATCACAATATAACGGATTTTTTCGACAATAATCAGATATGTCCAATAATGGCAAAATAACGGATTTTTCGACGAAAATCAGATATGTACAAAAATGACAAAATAACGGATTTTTCCGACAAGAATCAGATATGGGAAAAAATGGCAAAAATAGCGGTTATTCCGACAAAAATCAAAAATATATCCAAAAATTACATAAAACGGAATTTTCAACGAAAATCAGATACGTTCAAAAATCACAAAATAACGGATTTTTTCGACAAGAATCAGATATGTCCAATAATAACAAAATAACGGATTTTTCGACGAAAATCAGATATGTACCAAAATGACAAAATAACGGATTTTTCAAAAAAGAATCACATATGGGAAAAAATGGCAAAAACAGCGGCTATTCCGACAAAAATCAGGTATGTACAAAAATGACAAAATAATGAATTTTTCGACGAGAATCAGATATGGGAAAAAAATGGCAAAAATAGCGGTTATTCCGACAAAAATCAAAAATATATCCAAAAATTACATAAAACGGATTTTTCAACGAAAATCAGATACGTTCAAAAATCACAAAATAACGGATTTTTCGACGAAAATCAGATATGTACAAAAATGACAAAATAACGGATTTTTCGACAAAAATCAGATATGTACAAAAATGACAAAATAACGGTTTTTTCCGACAAGAATCAGATATGTCCAATAATGGCAAAATAACGGATTTTTCGACGAAAATCAGATATGTGCAAAAATGGCAAAAATAGCGGTTATTCCGACAAAAATCAAAAATATATCCAAAAATTACATAAAACGGATTTTTCAACGAAAATCAGATACGTTCAAAAATCACAAAATAACGGATTTTTTCGACAATAATCAGATATGTCCAATAATGGCAAAATAACGGATTTTTCGACGAAAATCAGATATGTACAAAAATGACAAAATAACGGATTTTTCCGACAAGAATCAAATATGGGAAAAAATGGCAAAAATAGCGGTTATTCCGACAAAAATCAAAAATATATCCAAAAATTACATAAAACGGATTTTTCAACGAAAATCAGATACGTTCAAAAATCACAAAATAACGGATTTTTCGACGAAAATCAGATATGTACAAAAATGACAAAATAACGGATTTTTCCGACAAGAATCAGATATGGGAAAAAATGGCAAAAATAGCGGTTATTCCGACAAAAATCAAAAATATATCCAAAAATTACATAATAACGGATTTTTCAACGAAAATCAGATACGTTCAAAAATCACAAAATAACGGAATTTTTCGAGAACAATCAGATATGTCCAATAATGGCAAAATAACGGATTTTTCCGACGAGAATCAGATATGGGAAAAAATGGCAAAAATAGCGGTTATTCCGACAAAAATCAAAAATATATCCAAAAATTACATAAAACGGATTTTTCAACGAAAATCAGATACGTTCAAAAATCACAAAATAACGGATTTTTCGACGAAAATCAGATATGTACAAAAATGACAAAATAACGGATTTTTCGACAAAAATCAGATATGTACAAAAATGACAAAATAACGGTTTTTTCCGACAAGAATCAGATATGTCCAATAATGGCAAAATAACGGATTTTTCGACGAAAATCAGATATGTGCAAAAATGGCAAAAATAGCGGTTATTCCGACAAAAATCAAAAATATATCCAAAAATTACATAAAACGGATTTTTCAACGAAAATCAGATACGTTCAAAAATCACAAAATAACGGATTTTTTCGACAATAATCAGATATGTCCAATAATGGCAAAATAACGGATTTTTCGACGAAAATCAGATATGTACAAAAATGACAAAATAACGGATTTTTCCGACAAGAATCAAATATGGGAAAAAATGGCAAAAATAGCGGTTATTCCGACAAAAATCAAAAATATATCCAAAAATTACATAAAACGGATTTTTCAACGAAAATCAGATACGTTCAAAAATCACAAAATAACGGATTTTTCGACGAAAATCAGATATGTACAAAAATGACAAAATAACGGATTTTTCCGACAAGAATCAGATATGGGAAAAAATGGCAAAAATAGCGGTTATTCCGACAAAAAATCAAAAATATATCCAAAAATTACATAATAACGGATTTTTCAACGAAAATCAGATACGTTCAAAAATCACAAAATAACGGAATTTTTCGAGAACAATCAGATATGTCCAATAATGGCAAAATAACGGATTTTTCGACAAAAATCAGATATGTACAAAAATGACAAAATAACGGTTTTTCCGACAAGAATCAGATATGTCCAATAATGGCAAAATAACGGATTTTTCGACGAAAATCAAATATGTACAAAAATAACAAAATAACGGATTTTTCCGACAAGAATCAGATATGTCCAATAATAACAAAATAACGGATTTTTCGACGAAAATCAGATATGTACCAAAATGACAAAATAACGGATTTTTCAAAAAAGAATCACATATGGGAAAAAATGGCAAAAACAGCGGCTATTCCGACAAAAATCAGATATGTACAAAAATGACAAAATAACGAATTTTTCGACGAGAATCAGATATGGGAAAAAATGGCAAAAATAGCGGTTATTCCGACAAAAATCAGATATGTCCAAAAAGGACAAAATAACGAATTTTTCGACGAAAATCAGATATGTGCAAATATAGCGGTTATTCCGACAAAAATCAAAAATATATCCAAAAATTACATAATAACGGATTTTTCAACGAAAATCAGATACGTTCAAAAATCACAAAATAACGGAATTTTTCGAGAACAATCAGATATGTCCAATAATGGCAAAATAACGGATTTTTCGACAAAAAATCAGATATGTACAAAAATGACAAAATAACGGTTTTTTCCGACAAGAATCAGATATGGTAAAAAAAATGGCAAAAATAGCGGTTATTCCGACAAAAATCAGATATGTCCAAAAATGACAATATAACGAATTTTTCGACGAAAATCAGATATGTGCAAAAATGGCAAAAATAGCGGTTATTCCGACAAAAATCAAAAATATATCCAAAAATTACATAATAACGGATTTTTCAACGAAAATCAGATACGTTCAAAAATCACAAAATAACGGATTTTTTCGACAACAATCAGATATGTCCAATAATGGCAAAATAACGAATTTTTCGACGAAAATCAGATATGTACAAAAATGACAAAATAACGGATTTTTCCGACGAGAATCAGATATGGGAAAAAATGGCAATAATAGCGGTTATTCCGACAAAAATCAGATATGTACAAAAATGACAAAATAACGGATTTTCGACGAAAATCAGATATGTACAAAAATGACAAAATAACGGATTTTTCCGACGAGAATCAGATATGGGAAAAAATGGCAAAAATAGAGGTTATTCCGACAAAAATCAGATATGTACAAAAATGACAAAATAACGGATTTTTCCGACGAGAATCAGATATGGGAAAAAAATGGCAAAAATAGCCGTTATTCCGACAAAAATCAGATATGTACAAAAATGACAAAATAACGGATTTTTCCGACAAGAATCAGATATGGGAAAAAATGGCAAAAATAGCGGTTATTCCGACAAAAATCAGATATGTCCAAAAATGACAAAATAACGAATTTTTCGTCGAAAATCAGATATGTGCAAAAATGGCAAAAATAGCGGTTATTCCGACAAAAATCAAAAATATATCCAAAAATTACAAAAAAAAGGGATTTTTCGAACAAAATCAGATACGTTCAAAAATCACAAAATAACGGATTTTTTCGACAACAATTAGATATGTCCAATAATGGCAAAATAACGGATTTTTCGACAAAAATCAGATATGTACAAAAATGACAAAATAACGGATTTTTCGACAAGAATCACATATGGGAAAAAATGGCAAAAACAGCGGCTATTCCGACAAAAATCAGATATGTCCAAAAATGACAAAATAACGAATTTTTCGACGAAAATCAGATATGTGCAAAAACGGCAAAAATAGCGGTTATTCCGACAAAAATCAAAAATATATCCAAAAATTACATAATAACGGATTTTTCAACGAAAATCAGATACGTTCAAAAATCACAAAATAATGGATTTTTTCGACAACAATCAGATATGTCCAATAATGGCAAAATAACGAATTTTTCGACAAAAATCAGATATGTACAAAAATGACAAAATAACGGATTTTTCCGACAAGAATCAGATATGTCCAATAATGGCAAAATAACGGATTTTTCGACGAAAATCAGATATGTACAAAAATGACAAAATAACGGATTTTTCGACAAGAATCACATATGGGAAAAAATGGCAAAAACAGCGGCTATTCCGACAAAAATCAGATATGTACAAAAATGACAAAATAACGAATTTTTCGACGAGAATCAGATATGGGAAAAAATGGCAAAAATAGCGGTTATTCCGACAAAAATCAGATATGTACAAAAATGACAAAATAACGGATTTTTCCGACAAGAATCAGATATGGGGAATAATGGCAAAAATAACGGTTATTCCGACAAAAATCAGATATGTCCAAAAATGACAAAATAACGAAGTTTTCGACGAAAATCAGATATGTGCAAATATAAAGGTTATTCCGACAAAAATCAAAAATATATCCAAAAATTACATAATAACGGATTTTTCAACGAAAATCAGATACGTTCAAAAATCACAAAATAACGGAATTTTTCGAGAACAATCAGATATGTCCAATAATGGCAAAATAACGGATTTTTCGACAAAAATCAGATATGTACAAAAATGACAAAATAACGGTTTTTTCCGACAAGAATCATATATGGTAAAAAAATGGCAAAAATAGCGGTTATTCCGACAAAAATCAGATATGTCCAAAAATGACAAAATAACGAATTTTTCGACGAAAATCAGATATGTGCAAAAATGGCAAAAATAGCGGTTATTCCCACAAAAATCAAAAATATATCCAAAAATTACATAATAACGGATAACGACAAAAATCAAATATGTCCAAAAATGACAAAATAACGAATTTTTCGACGAAAATCAGATATGGGAAAAAATGGCAAAAATAGCGGTTATTCCGACAAAAATCAGATATGTCCAAAAATGACAAAATAACGAATTTTTCGACGAAAATTAGATATGTGCAAAAATGGCAAAAATAGCGGTTATTCCGACAAAAATCAAAAATATATCCAAAAATTACATAATAACGGATTTTTCAACGAAAATCAGATACGTTCAAAAATCACAAAATAACGGATTTTTTCGACAACAATCAGATATGTCCAATAATGGCAAAATAGCGAATTTTTCGACGAAAATCAGATATGTACAAAAATGACAAAATAACGGATTTTTCCGACAAGAATCAGATATGTCCAATAATGGCAAAATAACGGATTTTTCGACGAAAATCAGATATGTACAAAAATGACAAAATAACGGATTTTTCCGACGAGAATCAGATATGGGAAAAAATGGCAAAAATAGCGGTTATTCCGACAAAAATCAGATATGTACAAAAATGACAAAATAACGGATTTTTCCGACAAGAATCAGATATGTCAAATAATGGCAAAATAACGGATTTTTCGACGAAAATCAGATATGTACAAAAATGACAAAATAACGGATTTTTCTGACGAGAATCAGATATGGGAAAAAAATTGCAAAAATAGCGGTTATTCCGACAAAAATCAGATATGTACAAAAATGACAAAATAACGGATTTTTCCGACAAGAATCAGATATGGGAAAAAATGGCAAAAATAGCGGTTATTCCGACAAAAATCAGATATGTCCAAAATGACAAAATAACGAATTTTTCGACGAAAATCAGATATGGGAAAAAATGGCAAAAATAGCGGTTATTCCGACAAAAATCAGATATGTCCAAAAATGACAAAATAACGAATTTTTCGACGAAAATCAGATATGTGCAAAAATGGCAAAAATAGCGGTTATTCCGACAAAAATCAAAAATATATCCAAAAATTACATAATAACGGATTTTTCAACGAAAATCAGATACGTTCAAAAATCACAAAATAACGGATTTTTTCGACAACAATCAGATATGTCCAATAATGGCAAAATAGCGAATTTTTCGACGAAAATCAGATATGTACAAAAATGACAAAATAACGGATTTTTCGACAAGAATCACATATGGGAAAAAATGGCAAAAACAGCGGCTATTCCGACAAAAATCAGATATGTACAAAAATGACAAAATAACGAATTTTTCGACGAGAATCAGATATGGGAAAAAAATGGCAAAAATAGCGGTTATTCCGACAAAAATCAGATATGTACAAAAATGACAAAATAACGGATTTTTCCGACAAGAATCAGATATGGGGAATAATGGCAAAAATAGCGGTTATTCCGACAAAAAATCAGATATGTCCAAAAATGACAAAATAACGAATTTTTCGACGAAAATCAGATATGTGCAAATATAAAGGTTATTCCGACAAAAATCAAAAATATATCCAAAAATTACATAATAACGGATTTTTCAACGAAAATCAGATACGTTCAAAAATCACAAAATAACGGAATTTTTCGAGAACAATCAGATATGTCCAATAATGGCAAAATAACGGATTTTTCGACAAAAATCAGATATGTACAAAAATGACAAAATAACGGTTTTTTCCGACAAGAATCAGATATGGTAAAAAAATGGCAAAAATAGCGGTTATTCCGACAAAAATCAGATATGTCCAAAAATGACAAAATAACGAATTTTTCGACGAAAATCAGATATGGGAAAAAATGGCAAAAATAGCGGTTATTCCGACAAAAATCAGATATGTCCAAAAATGACAAAATAACGAATTTTTCGACGAAAATTAGATATGTGCAAAAATGGCAAAAATAGCGGTTATTCCGACAAAAATCAAAAATATATCCAAAAATTACATAATAACGGATTTTTCAACGAAAATCAGATACGTTCAAAAATCACAAAATAACGGATTTTTTCGACAACAATCAGATATGTCCAATAATGGCAAAATAGCGAATTTTTCGACGAAAATCAGATATGTACAAAAATGACAAAATAACGGATTTTTCCGACAAGAATCAGATATGTCCAATAATGGCAAAATAACGGATTTTTCGACGAAAATCAGATATGTACAAAAATGACAAAATAACGGATTTTTCCGACGAGAATCAGATATGGGAAAAAATGGCAAAAATAGCGGTTATTCCGACAAAAATCAGATATGTACAAAAATGACAAAATAACGAATTTTTCGACGAAAATCAGATATGGGAAAAAATGGCAAAAATAGCGGTTATTCCGACAAAAATCAGATATGTACAAAAATGACAAAATAACGGATTTTTCCGACAAGAATCAGATATGGGGAATAATGGCAAAAATAACGGTTATTCCGACAAAAATCAGATATGTCCAAAAATGACAAAATAACGAATTTTTCGACGAAAATCAGATATGTGCAAAAATGGCAAAAATAGCGGTTATTCCGACAAAAATCAAAAATATATCCAAAAATTACATAATAACGGATTTTTCAACGAAAATCAGATACGTTCAAAAATCACAAAATAACGGATTTTTTCGACAACAATCAGATATGTCCAATAATGGCAAAATAACGAATTTTTCGACAAAAATCAGATATGTACAAAAATGACAAAATAACGGATTTTTCCGACAAGAATCAGATATGTCCAATAATGGCAAAATAACGGATTTTTCGACGAAAATCAGATATGTACAAAAATGACAAAATAACGGATTTTTCGACAAGAATCACATATGGGAAAAAATGGCAAAAACAGCGGCTATTCCGACAAAAATCAGATATGTACAAAAATGACAAAATAACGAATTTTTCGACGAGAATCAGATATGGGAAAAAATGGCAAAAATAGCGGTTATTCCGACAAAAATCAGATATGTACAAAAATGACAAAATAACGGATTTTTCCGTCAAGAATCAGATATGGGGAATAATGGCAAAAATAACGGTTATTCCGACAAAAATCAGATATGTCCAAAAATGACAAAATAACGAAGTTTTCGACGAAAATCAGATATGTGCAAATATAAAGGTTATTCCGACAAAAATCAAAAATATATCCAAAAATTACATAATAACGGATTTTTCAACGAAAATCAGATACGTTCAAAAATCACAAAATAACGGAATTTTTCGAGAACAATCAGATATGTCCAATAATGGCAAAATAACGGATTTTTCGACAAAAATCAGATATGTACAAAAATGACAAAATAACGGTTTTTCCGACAAGAATCAGATATGGTAAAAAAATGGCAAAAATAGCGGTTATTCCGACAAAAATCAGATATGTCCAAAAATGACAAAATAACGAATTTTTCGACGAAAATCAGATATGTGCAAAAATGGCAAAAATAGCGGTTATTCCCACAAAAATCAAAAATATATCCAAAAATTACATAATAACGGATAACGACAAAAATCAGATATGTCCAAAAATGACAAAATAACGAATTTTTCGACGAAAATCAGATATGGGAAAAAATGGCAAAAATAGCGGTTATTCCGACAAAAATCAGATATGTCCAAAAATGACAAAATAACGAATTTTTCGACGAAAATTAGATATGTGCAAAAATGGCAAAAATAGCGGTTATTCCGACAAAAATCAAAAATATATCCAAAAATTACATAATAACGGATTTTTCAACGAAAATCAGATACGTTCAAAAATCACAAAATAACGGATTTTTCGACAACAATCAGATATGTCCAATAATGGCAAAATAGCGAATTTTTCGACGAAAATCAGATATGTACAAAAATGACAAAATAACGGATTTTTCCGACAAGAATCAGATATGTCCAATAATGGCAAAATAACGGATTTTTCGACGAAAATCAGATATGTACAAAAATGACAAAATAACGGATTTTTCCGACGAGAATCAGATATGGGAAAAAATGGCAAAAATAGCGGTTATTCCGACAAAAATCAGATATGTACAAAAATGACAAAATAACGGATTTTTCCGACAAGAATCAGATATGTCAAATAATGGCAAAATAACGGATTTTTCGACGAAAATCAGATATGTACAAAAATGACAAAATAACGGATTTTTCCGACGAGAATCAGATATGGGAAAAAATTGCAAAAATAGCGGTTATTTCGACAAAAATCAGATATGTACAAAAATGACAAAATAACGGATTTTTCCGACAAGAATCAGATATGGGAAAAAATGGCAAAAATAGCGGTTATTCCGACAAAAATCAGATATGTCCAAAAATGACAAAATAACGAATTTTTCGACGAAAATCAGATATGGGAAAAAATGGCAAAAATAGCGGTTATTCCGACAAAAATCAGATATGTCCAAAAATGACAAAATAACGAATTTTTCGACGAAAATCAGATATGTGCAAAAATGGCAAAAATAGCGGTTATTCCGACAAAAATCAAAAATATATCCAAAAATTACATAATAACGGATTTTTCAACGAAAATCAGATACGTTCAAAAATCACAAAATAACGGATTTTTTCGACAACAATCAGATATGTCCAATAATGGCAAAATAGCGAATTTTTCGACGAAAATCAGATATGTACAAAAATGACAAAATAACGGATTTTTCGACAAGAATCACATATGGGAAAAAAATGGCAAAAACAGCGGCTATTCCGACAAAAATCAGATATGTACAAAAATGACAAAATAACGAATTTTTCGACGAGAATCAGATATGGGAAAAAATGGCAAAAATAGCGGTTATTCCGACAAAAATCAGATATGTACAAAAATGACAAAATAACGGATTTTTCCGACAAGAATCAGATATGGGAAATAATGGCAAAAATAGCGGTTATTCCGACAAAAATCAGATATGTCCAAAAATGACAAAATAACGAATTTTTCGACGAAAATCAGATAAGTGCAAATATAAAGGTTATTCCGACAAAAATCAAAAATATATCCAAAAATTACATAATAACGGATTTTTCAACGAAAATCAGATACGTTCAAAAATCACAAAATAACGGAATTTTTCGAGAACAATCAGATATGTCCAATAATGGCAAAATAACGGATTTTTCGACAAAAATCAGATATGTACAAAAATGACAAAATAACGGTTTTTTCCGACAAGAATCAGATATGGTAAAAAAAATGGCAAAAATAGCGGTTATTCCGACAAAAATCAGATATGTCCAAAAATGACAAAATAACGAATTTTTCGACGAAAATCAGATATGGGAAAAAATGGCAAAAATAACGGTTATTCCGACAAAAATCAGATATGTCCAAAAATGACAAAATAACGAATTTTTCGACGAAAATTAGATATGTGCAAAAATGGCAAAAATAGCGGTTATTCCGACAAAAATCAAAAATATATCCAAAAATTACATAATAACGGATTTTTCAACGGAAATCAGATACGTTCAAAAATCACAAAATAACGGATTTTTTTCGACAACAATCAGATATGTCCAATAATGGCAAAATAGCGAATTTTTCGACGAAAATCAGATATGTACAAAAATGACAAAATAACGGATTTTTCCGACAAGAATCAGATATGTCCAATAATGGCAAAACAACGGATTTTTCGACGAAAATCAGATATGTACAAAAATGACAAAATAACGGATTTTTCCGACGAGAATCAGATATGGGAAAAAATGGCAAAAATAGCGGTTATTCCGACAAAAATCAGATATGTCCAAAAATGACAAAATAACGAATTTTTCGACGAAAATCAGATATGGGAAAAAATGGCAAAAATAGCGGTTATTCCGACAAAAAATCAGATATGTACAAAAATGACAAAATAACGGATTTTTCCGACAAGAATCAGATATGGGGAATAATGGCAAAAATAACGGTTATTCCGACAAAAATCAGATATGTCCAAAAATGACAAAATAACGAAGTTTTCGACGAAAATCAGATATGTGCAAATATAAAGGTTATTCCGACAAAAATCAAAAATATATCCAAAAATTACATAATAACGGATTTTTCAACGAAAATCAGATACGTTCAAAAATCACAAAATAACGGAATTTTTCGAGAACAATCAGATATGTCCAATAATGGCAAAATAACGGATTTTTCGACAAAAATCAGATATGTACAAAAATGACAAAATAACGGTTTTTTCCGACAAGAATCAGATATGGTAAAAAAATGGCAAAAATAGCGGTTATTCCGACAAAAATCAGATATGTCCAAAAATGACAAAATAACGAATTTTTCGACGAAAATCAGATATGTGCAAAAATGGCAAAAATAGCGGTTATTCCGACAAAAATCAAAAATATATCCAAAAATTACATAATAACGGATAACGACAAAAATCAGATATGTCCAAAAATGACAAAATAACGAATTTTTCGACGAAAATCAGATATGGGAAAAAATGGCAAAAATAGCGGTTATTCCGACAAAAATCAGATATGTCCAAAAATGACAAAATAACGAATTTTTCGACGAAAATTAGATATGTGCAAAAATGGCAAAAATAGCGGTTATTCCGACAAAAATCAAAAATATATCCAAAAATTACATAATAACGGATTTTTCAACGAAAATCAGATACGTTCAAAAATCACAAAATAACGGATTTTTTCGACAACAATCAGATATGTCCAATAATGGCAAAATAGCGAATTTTTCGACGAAAATCAGATATGTACAAAAATGACAAAATAACGGATTTTTCCGACAAGAATCAGATATGTCCAATAATGGCAAAATAACGGATTTTTCGACGAAAATCAGATATGTACAAAAATGACAAAATAACGGATTTTTCCGACGAGAATCAGATATGGGAAAAAATGGCAAAAATAGCGGTTATTCCGACAAAAATCAGATATGTACAAAAATGACAAAATAACGGATTTTTCCGACAAGAATCAGATATGTCAAATAATGGCAAAATAACGGATTTTTCGACGAAAATCAGATATGTACAAAAATGACAAAATAACGGATTTTTCCGACGAGAATCAGATATGGGAAAAAATTGCAAAAATAGCGGTTATTCCGACAAAAATCAGATATGTACAAAAATGACAAAATAACGGATTTTTCCGACAAGAATCAGATATGGGAAAAAATGGCAAAAATAGCGGTTATTCCGACAAAAATCAGATATGTCCAAAAATGACAAAATAACGAAATTTTCGACGAAAATCAAATATGGGAAAAAATGGCAAAAATAGCGGTTATTCCGACAAAAATCAGATATGTCCAAAAATGACAAAATAACGAATTTTTCGACGAAAATCAGATATGTGCAAAAATGGCAAAAATAGCGGTTATTCCGACAAAAATCAAAAATATATCCAAAAATTACATAATAACGGATTTTTCAACGAAAATCAGATACGTTCAAAAATCACAAAATAACGGATTTTTTCGACAACAATCAGATATGTCCAATAATGGCAAAATAGCGAATTTTTCGACGAAAATCAGATATGTACAAAAATGACAAAATAACGGATTTTTCGACAAGAATCACATATGGGAAAAAATGGCAAAAACAGCGGCTATTCCGACAAAAATCAGATATGTACAAAAATGACAAAATAACGAATTATTCGACGAGAATCAGATATGGGAAAAAATGGCAAAAATAGCGGTTATTCCGACAAAAATCAGATATGTACAAAAATGACAAAATAACGGATTTTTCCGACAAGAATCAGATATGGGGAATAATGGCAAAAATAGCGGTTATTCCGACAAAAATCAGATATGTCCAAAAATGACAAAATAACGAATTTTTCGACGAAAATCAGATATGTGCAAATATAAAGGTTATTCCGACAAAAATCAAAAATATATCCAAAAATTACATAATAACGGATTTTTCAACGAAAATCAGATACGTTCAAAAATCACAAAATAACGGAATTTTTCGAGAACAATCAGATATGTCCAATAATGGCAAAATAACGGATTTTTCGACAAAAATCAGATATGTACAAAAATGACAAAATAACGGTTTTTTCCGACAAGAATCAGATATGGTAAAAAAATGGCAAAAATAGCGGTTATTCCGACAAAAATCAGATATGTCCAAAAATGACAAAATAACGAATTTTTCGACGAAAATCAGATATGGGAAAAAATGGCAAAAATAGCGGTTATTCCGACAAAATTCAGATATGTCCAAAAATGACAAAATAACGAATTTTTCGACGAAAATTAGATATGTGCAAAAAATGGCAAAAATAGCGGTTATTCCGACAAAAATCAAAAATATATCCAAAAATTACATAATAACGGATTTTTCAACGAAAATCAGATACGTTCAAAAATCACAAAATAACGGATTTTTTCGACAACAATCAGATATGTCCAATAATGGCAAAATAACGAATTTTTCGACGAAAATCAGATATGTACAAAAATGACAAAATAACGGATTTTTCCGACAAGAATCAGATATGTCCAATAATGGCAAAATAACGGATTTTTCGACGAAAATCAGATATGTACAAAAATGACAAAATAACGGATTTTTCCGACGAGAATCAGATATGGGAAAAAATGGCAAAAATAGCGGTTATTCCGACAAAAATCAGATATGTCCAAAAATGACAAAATAACGAATTTTTCGACGAAAATCAGATATGGGAAAAAATGGCAAAAATAGCGGTTATTCCGACAAAAATCAGATATGTCCAAAAATGACAAAATAACGAATTTTTCGACGAAAATTAGATATGTGCAAAAATGGCAAAAATAGCGGTTATTCCGACAAAAATCAGATATGTCCAAAAATGACAAAATAACGAATTTTTCGACGAAAATTAGATATGTGCAAAAATGGCAAAAATAGCGGTTATTCCGACAAAAATCAAAAATATATCCAAAAATTACATAATAACGGATTTTTCAACGAAAATCAGATACGTTCAAAAATCACAAAATAACGGATTTTTTCGACAACAATCAGATATGTCCAATAATGGCAAAATAGCGAATTTTTCGACGAAAATCAGATATGTACAAAAATGACAAAATAACGGATTTTTCCGACAAGAATCAGATATGTCCAATAATGGCAAAATAACGGATTTTTCGACGAAAATCAGATATGTACAAAAATGACAAAATAACGGATTTTTCCGACGAGAATCAGATATGGGAAAAAATGGCAAAAATAGCGGTTATTCCGACAAAAATCAGATATGTACAAAAATGACAAAATAACGGATTTTTCCGACAATAATCAGATATGGGAAAAAATGGCAAAAATAGCGGTTATTCCGACAAAAAATCAGATATGTACAAAAATGACAAAGTAACGAATTTTTCGACGAAAATCAGATATGGGAAAAAATGGCAAAAATAGCGGTTATTCCGACAAAAATCAAAAATATATCCAAAAATTACATAATAACGGATTTTTCAACGAAAATCAGATACGTTCAAAAATCACAAAATAACGGATTTTTTCGACAACAATCAGATATGTCCAATAATGGCAAAATAGCGAATTTTTCGACGAAAATCAGATATGTACAAAAATGACAAAATAACGGATTTTTCGACAAGAATCACATATGGGAAAAAATGGCAAAAACAGCGGCTATTCCGACAAAAAATCAGATATGTACAAAAATGACAAAATAACGGATTTTTCCGACAAGAATCAGATATGGGGAATAATGGCAAAAATAGCGGTTATTAAGACAAAAATCAGATATGTCCAAAAATGACAAAATAACGAATTTTTCGACGAAAATCAGATATGTGCAAATATAAAGGTTATTCCGACAAAAATCAAAAATATATCCAAAAATTACATAATAACGGATTTCTCAACGAAAATCAGATACGTTAAAAAATCACAAAATAACGGAATTTTTCGAGAACAATCAGATATGTCCAATAATGGCAAAATAACGGATTTTTCGACAAAAATCAGATATGTACAAAAATGACAAAATAACGGTTTTTTCCGACAAGAATCAGATATGGTAAAAAAATGGCAAAAATAGCGGTTATTCCGACAAAAATCAGATATGTCCAAAAATGACAAAATAACGAATTTTTCGACGAAAATCAGATATGGGAAAAAAATGGCAAAAATAGCGGTTATTCCGACAAAAATCAGATATGTCCAAAAATGACAAAATAACGAATTTTTCGACGAAAATTAGATATGTGCAAAAATGGCAAAAATAGCGGTTATTCCGACAAAAATCAAAAATATATCCAAAAATTACATAATAACGGATTTTTCAACGAAAATCAGATACGTTCAAAAATCACAAAATAACGGATTTTTTCGACAACAATCAGATATGTCCAATAATGGCAAAATAGCGAATTTTTCGACGAAAATCAGATATGTACAAAAATGACAAAATAACGGATTTTTCCGACAAGAATCAGATATGTCCAATAATGGCAAAATAACGGATTTTTCGACGAAAATCAGATATGTACAAAAATGACAAAATAACGGATTTTTCCGACGAGAATCAGATATGGGAAAAAATGGCAAAAATAGCGGTTATTCCGACAAAAATCAGATATGGGAAAAAATGGCAAAAATAGCGGTTATTCCGACAAAAATCAGATATGTCCAAAAATGACAAAATAACGAATTTTTTCGACGAAAATTAGATAAGTGCAAAAATGGCAAAAATAGCGGTTATTCCGACAAAAATCAAAAATATATCCAAAAATTACATAATAACGGATTTTTCAACGAACATCAGATACGTTCAAAAATCACAAAATAACGGATTTTTTCGACAACAATCAGATATGTCCAATAATGGCAAAATAGCGAATTTTTCGACGAAAATCAGATATGTACAAAAATGACAAAATAACGGATTTTTCCGACAAGAATCAGATATGTCCAATAATGGCAAAATAACGGATTTTTCGACGAAAATCAGATATGTACAAAAATGACAAAATAACGGATTTTTCCGACGAGAATCAGATATGGGAAAAAATGGCAAAAATAGCGGTTATTCCGACAAAAATCAGATATGTACAAAAATGACAAAATAACGGATTTTTCCGACAATAATCAGATATGGGAAAAAATGGCAAAAATAGCGGTTATTCCGACAAAAATCAGATATGTCCAAAAATGACAAAATAACGAATTTTTCGACGAAAATCAGATATGGGAAAAAATGGCAAAAATAGCGGTTATTCCGACAAAAATCAGATATGTCCAAAAATGACAAAATAACGAATTTTTCGACGAAAATCAGATATGTGCAAAAATGGCAAAAATAGCGGTTATTCCGACAAAAATCAAAAATATATCCAAAAATTACATAATAACGGATTTTTCAACGAAAATCAGATACGTTCAAAAATCACAAAATAACGGATTTTTTCGACAACAATCAGATATGTCCAATAATGGCAAAATAGCGAATTTTTCGACGAAAATCAGATATGTACAAAAATGACAAAATAACGGATTTTTCGACAAGAATCACATATGGGAAAAAATGGCAAAAACAGCGGCTATTCCGACAAAAATCAGATATGTACAAAAATGACAAAATAACGAATTTTTCGACGAGAATCAGATATGGAAAAAAATGGCAAAAATAGCGGTTATTCCGACAAAAATCAGATATGTCCAAAAATGACAAAATAACGAATTTTTCGACGAAAATCAGATATGTGCAAATATAAAGGTTATTCCGACAAAAATCAAAAATATATCCAAAAATTACATAATAACGGATTTTTCAACGAAAATCAGATATGTACAAAAATGACAAAATAACGGATTTTTCCGTCAAGAATCAGATAAAATATATCAAAAAATTACATAATAACGGATTTTTCAACGAAAATCAGATACGTTCAAAAATCACAAAATAACGGATTTTTTCGACAACAATCAGATATGTCCAATAATGGCAAAATAACGAATTTTTCGACGAAAATCAGATATGTACAAAAATGACAAAATAACGGATTTTTCCGACAAGAATCAGATATGGTAAAAAAATGGCAAAAATAGCGGTTATTCCGACAAAAATCAGATATGTCCAAAAATGACAAAATAACGAATTTTTCGACGAAAATCAGATATGTGCAAAAATGGCAAAAATAGCGGTTATTCCGACAAAAAATCAAAAATATATCAAAAAATTACATAATAACGGATTTTTCAACGAAAATCAGATACGTTCAAAAATCACAAAATAACGGATTTTTTCGACAACAATCAGATATGTCCAATAATGGCAAAATAACGAATTTTTCGACGAAAATCAGATATGTACAAAAATGACAAAATAACGGATTTTTCCGACAAGAATCAGATATGTCAAATAATGGCAAAATAACGGATTTTTCGACGAAAATCAGATATGTACAAAAATGACAAAATAACGGATTTTTCCGACGAGAATCAGATATGGGAAAAAATTGCAAAAATAGCGGTTATTCCGACAAAAATCAGATATGTACAAAAATGACAAAATAACGGATTTTTCCGACAAGAATCAGATATGGGAAAAAATGGCAAAAATAGCGGTTATTCCGACAAAAATCAGATATGTCCAAAAATGACAAAATAACGAATTTTTCGACGAAAATCAGATATGGGAAAAAATGGCAAAAATAGCGGTTATTCCGACAAAAATCAGATATGTCCAAAAATGACAAAATAACGAATTTTTCGACGAAAATCAGATATGTGCATAAATGGCAAAAATAGCGGTTATTCCGACAAAAATCAAAAATATATCCAAAAATTACATAATAACGGATTTTTCAACGAAAATCAGATACGTTCAAAAATCACAAAATAACGGATTTTTTCGACAACAATCAGATATGTCCAATAATGGCATAATAGCGAATTTTTCGACGAAAATCAGATATGTACAAAAATGACAAAATAACGGATTTTTCCGACAAGAATCAGATATGTCCAATAATGGCAAAATAACGGATTTTTCAACGAAAATCAGATATGTACAAAAATGACAAAATAACGGATTTTTCCGACGAGAATCAGATATGGGAAAAAATGGCAATAATAGCGGTTATTCCGACAAAAATCAGATATGTACAAAAATGACAAAATAACGGATTTTTCGACGAAAATCAGATATGTACAAAAATGACAAAATAACGGATTTTTCCGACGAGAATCAGATATGGGAAAAAATGGCAAAAATAGAGGTTATTCCGACAAAAATCAGATATGTACAAAAATGACAAAATAACGGATTTTTCCGACGAGAATCAGATATGGGAAAAAAATGGCAAAAATAGCCGTTATTCCGACAAAAATCAGATATGTACAAAAATGACAAAATAACGGATTTTTCCGACAAGAATCAGATATGGGAAAAAATGGCAAAAATAGCGGTTATTCCGACAAAAATCAGATATGTCAAAAAATGACAAAATAACGAATTTTTCGACGAAAATCAGATATGTGCAAAAATGGCAAAAATAGCGGTTATTTCGACAAAAATCAAAAATATATCAAAAATTACAAAAAAAAAAGGATTTTTCAAAGAAAATCAGATACGTTAAAAAATCACAAAATAACGGATTTTTTCGACAGCAATCAGATATGTCCAATAATGGCAAAATAACGGATTTTTCGACAAAAAATCAGATATGTACAAAAATGACAAAATAACGGATTTTTCGACAAGAATCACATATGGGAAAAAGTGGCAAAAACAGCGGCTATTCCGACAAAAATCAGATATGTCCAAAAATGACAAAATAACGAATTTTTCGACGAAAATCAGATATGTGCAAAAATGGCAAAAATAGCGGTTATTCCGACAAAAATCAAAAATATATCCAAAAATTACATAATAACGGATTTTTCAACGAAAATCAGATACGTTCAAAAATCACAAAATAACGGATTTTTTCGACAACAATCAGATATGTCCAATAATGGCAAAATAACGAATTTTTCGACGAAAATCAGATATGTACAAAAATGACAAAATAACGGATTTTTCCGACAAGAATCAGATATGTCCAATAATGGCAAAATAACGGATTTTTCGACGAAAATCAGATATGTACAAAAATGACAAAATAACGGATTTTTCGACAAGAATCACATATGGGAAAAAATGGCAAAAACAGCGGCTATTCCGACAAAAATCAGATATGTACAAAAATGACAAAATAACGAATTTTTCGAAGAGAATCAGAGTCAAAAATATATCCAAAAATTACATAATAACGGATTTTTCAACGAAAATCAGATACGTTCAAAAATCACAAAATAACGGAATTTTTCGAGAACAATCAGATATGTCCAATAATGGCAAAATAACGGATTTTTCGACAAAAATCAGATATGTACAAAAATGACAAAATAACGGTTTTTTCCGACAAGAATCAGATATGGTAAAAAAATGGCAAAAATAGCGGTTATTCCGACAAAAATCAGATATGTCCAAAAATGACAAAATAACGAATTTTTCGACGAAAATCAGATATGTGCAAAAATGGCAAAAATAGCAGTTATTCCGACAAAAATCAAAAATATATCCAAAAATTACATAATAACGGATTTTTCAACGAAAATCAGATACGTTCAAAAATCACAAAATAACGGATTTTTTCGACAACAATCAGATATGTCCAATAATGGCAAAATAACGAATTTTTCGACGAAAATCAGATATGTACAAAAATGACAAAACAACGGATTTTTCCGACAAGAATCAGATATGTCAAATAATGGCAAAATAACGGATTTTTCGACGAAAATCAGATATGTACAAAAATGACAAAATAACGGATTTTCCGACGAGAATCAGATATGGGAAAAAATTGCAAAAATAGCGGTTATTCCGACAAAAATCAGATATGTACAAAAATGACAAAATAACGGATTTTTCCGACAAGAATCAGATATGGGAAAAAATGGCAAAAATAGCGGCTATTCCGACAAAAATCAGATATGTCCAAAAATGACAAAATAACGAATTTTTCGACGAAAATCAGATATGGGAAAAAATGGCGAAAATAGCGGTTATTCCGACAAAAATCAGATATGTCCAAAAATGACAAAATAACGAATTTTTCGACGAAAATCAGATATGTGCAAAAATGGCAAAAATAGCGGTTATTTCGACAAAAATCAAAAATATATCCAAAATTTACATAAAACAGATTTTTCAACGAAAATCAGATACGTTCAAAAATCACAAAATAACGGATTTTTTCGACAACAATCAGATATGTCCAATAATGGCAAAATAACGGATTTTTCGACGAAAATCAGATATGTACAAAAATGACAAAATAACGGATTTTTCCGACAAGAATCAGATATGGGGAAAAAATGGCAAAAATAGCGGTTATTCCGACAAAAATCAGATATGTCCAAAAATGACAAAATAACGAATTTTTCGACGAAAATCAGATATGTGCAAAAATGGCAAAAATAGCGGTTATTCCGACAAAAATCAAAAATATATCCAAAAATTACATAAAACGGATTTTTCAACGAAAATCAGATACGTTCAAAAATCACAAAAAAACGGATTTTTTCGACAACAATCAGATATGTCCAATAATGGCAAAAAAATGAATTTTTCGACGAAAATCAGATATGTACAAAAATGACAAAATAACGGATTTTTCCGACACGAATCAGATATGTCCAATAATGGCAAAATAACGGATTTTTCGACGAAAATCAGATATGTACAAAAATGACAAAATAACGGATTTTTCGACAAGAATCACATATGGGAAAAAATGGCAAAAACAGCGGCTATTCCGACAAAAATCAGATATGTCCAAAAATGACAAAATAACGAATTTTTCGACGAAAATCAGATATGTGCAAAAATGGCAAAAATAGCGGTTATTTCGACAAAAATCAAAAATATATCCAAAATTTACATAAAACGGATTTTTCAACGAAAATCAGATACGTTCAAAAATCACAAAATAACGGATTTTTTCGACAACAATCAGATATGTCCAATAATGGCAAAATAACGGATTTTTCGACGAAAATCAGATATGTACAAAAATGACAAAATAACGGATTTTTCCGACAAGAATCAGATATGGGAAAAAATGGCAAAAATAGCGGTTATTCCGACAAAAATCAGATATGTCCAAAAATGACAAAATAACGAATTTTTCGACGAAAATCAGAAATGTGCAAAAATGGCAAAAATAGCGGTTATTCCGACAAAAATCAAAAATATATCCAAAAATTACATAAAACGGATTTTTCAACGAAAATCAGATACGTTCAAAAATCACAAAAAACGGATTTTTTCGACAACAATCAGATATGTCCAATAATGGCAAAAAAATGAATTTTTCGACGAAAATCAGATATGTACAAAAATGACAAAATAACGGATTTTTCCGACACGAATCAGATATGTCCAATAATGGCAAAATAACGGATTTTTCGACGAAAATCAGATATGTACAAAAATGACAAAATAACGGATTTTTCGACAAGAATCACATACGGGAAAAAATGGCAAAAACAGCGGCTATTCCGACAAAAATCAGATATGTCCAAAAATGACAAAATAACGAATTTTTCGACGAAAATCAGATATGTGCAAAAATGGCAAAAATAGCGGTTATTCCGACAAAAATCAAAAATATATCCAAAAATTACATAAAACGGATTTTTCAACGAAAATCAGATACGATCAAAAATCACAAAATAACGGATTTTTTCGACAACAATCAGATATGTCCAATAATGGCAAAAAAATGAATTTTTCGACGAAAATCAGATATGTACAAAAATGACAAAATAACGGATTTTTCCGACAAGAATCAGATATTATGGCAAAATAACGGATTTTTCGACGAAAATCAGATATGTACAAAAATGACAAAATAACGGATTTTTCGACGAAAATCAGATATGTATAAAAATGACAAAATAACGGATTTTTCCGACAAGAATCAGATATGGGAAAAAATGGCAAAAATAGCGGTTACTCCGACAAAAATCAAAAATATATCCAAAAATTACATAAAACGGATTTTTCAACGAAAATCAGATACGTTCAAAAATCACAAAATAACGGATTTTTTCGACAACAATCAGATATGTCCAATAATGGCAAAAAAATGAATTTTTCGACGAAAATCAGATATGTACAAAAATGACAAAATAACGGATTTTTTCGACAAGAATCAGATATGTCCAATAATGGCAAAATAACGGATTTTTCGACGAAAATCAGATATGTACAAAAATGACAAAATAACGGATTTTTCGACAAGAATCACATATGGGAAAAAATGGCAAAAAAGCGGCTATTCCGACAAAAATCAGATATGTCCAAAAATGACAAAATAACGGATTTTTCGACAACAATCAAATATGTCCAATAATGGCAAAAAAAACGAATTTTTCGACGAAAATCAGATATGTACAAAAATGACAAAATAACGGATTTTTCCGACAAGAATCACATATGGGAAAAAATGGCAAAAACAGCGGCTATTCCGACAAAAATCAGATATGTACAAAAATGACAAAATAACGAATTTTTCGACGAGAATCAGATATGGGAAAAAATAGCGGTTATTCCGACAAAAATCAAAAATATATCCAAAAATTATGTCCAATAATGGCAAAATAAAGAATTTTTCGACGAAAATCAGATATGTACAAAAATAACAAAATAACGGATTTTTCGACAAGAATCACATATGGGAAAAAATGGCAAAAACAGCGGCTATTCCGACAAAAATCAGATATGTACAAAAATGACAAAATAACGAATTTTTCGACGAGAATCAGATATGGGAAAAAATGGCAAAAATAGCGGTTATTCCGACAAAAATCAAAAATATATCCAAAAATTATGTCCAATAATGGCAAAATAACGAATTTTTCGACGAAAATCAGATATGTACAAAAATGACAAAATAACGGATTTTTCCGACAAGAATCAGATATGTCCAATAATGGCAAAATAACGGATTTTTCGACGAAAATCAGATATGTACAAAAATGACAAAATAACGGATTTTTCCGACGAGAATCAGATATGGGAAAAAATGGCAAAAATAGCGGTTATTCCGACAAAAATCAGATATGTACAAAAATGACAAAATAACGGATTTTTCCGACAAGAATCAGATATGGGAAAAAATGGCAAAAATAGCGGTTATTCCGACAAAAATCAAAAATATATCCAAAAATTACATAAAACGGATTTTTCAACGAAAATCAGATACGTTCAAAAATCACAAAATAACGGATTTTTTCGACAACAATCAGATATGTCCAATAATGGCAAAAAAATGAATTTTTCGACGAAAATCAGATATGTACAAAAATGACAAAATAACGGATTTTTCCGACAAGAATCAGATATGTCCAATAATGGCAAAATAACGGATTTTTCGACGAAAATCAGATATGTACAAAAATGACAAAATAACGGATTTTTCGACAAGAATCACATATGGGAAAAAATGGCAAAAACAGCGGCTATTCCGACAAAAATCAGATATGTCCAAAAATGACAAAATAACGAATTTTTCGACGAAAATCAGATATGTGCAAAAATGGCAAAAATAGCGGTTATTCCGACAAAAATCAAAAATATATCCAAAAATTACATAAAACGGATTTTTCAACGAAAATCAGATACGTTCAAAAATCACAAAATAACGGATTTTTTCGACAACAATCAGATATGTCCAATAATGGCAAAAAAATGAATTTTTCGACGAAAATCAGATATGTACAAAAATGACAAAATAACGGATTTTTCCGACAAGAATCAGATATGTCCAATAATGGCAAAATAACGGATTTTTCGACGAAAATCAGATATGTACAAAAATGACAAAATAACGGATTTTTCGACACGAGAATCACATATGGGAAAAAATGGCAAAAACAGCGGCTATTCCGACAAAAATCAGATATGTCCAAAAATGACAAAATAACGAATTTTTCGACGAAAATCAGATATGTGCAAAAATGGCAAAAATAGCGGTTATTCCGACAAAAATCAAAAATATATCCAAAAATTACATAAAACGGATTTTTCAACGAAAATCAGATACGTTCAAAAATCACAAAATAACGGATTTTTTCGACAACAATCAGATATGTCCAATAATGGCAAAAAAAGGAATTTTTCGACGAAAATCAGATATGTACAAAAATGACAAAATAACGGATTTTTCCGACAAGAATCAGATATGTCCAATATAATGGCAAAATAACGGATTTTTCGACGAAAATCAGATATGTACAAAAATGACAAAATAACGGATTTTTCGACAAGAATCACATATGGGAAAAAATGGCAAAAACAGCGGCTATTCCGACAAAAATCAGATATGTACAAAAATGACAAAATAACGAATTTTTCGACGAGAATCAGATATGGGAAAAAATGGCAAAAATAGCGGTTATTCCGACAAAAAATCAAAAATATATCAAAAATTAGCCAATAATGGCAAAATAACGAATTTTTCGACGAAAATCAGATATGTACAAAAATGACAAAATAACGG
The DNA here is from genome assembly GCA_018901825.1 of Drosophila funebris. Lineage (NCBI taxonomy): Eukaryota > Metazoa > Arthropoda > Insecta > Diptera > Drosophilidae > Drosophila > Drosophila funebris. The sequence goes on along the minus strand of JAEIFK010000694.1, from coordinate 107,625 downwards.
ATTTTTCCGACAAGAATCAGATATGTCCAATAATGGCAAAATAACGGATTTTTCCGACGAAAATCAGATATGTACAAAAATGACAAAATAACGGATTTTTCCGACGAGAATCAGATATGGGAAAAAATGGCAAAAATAGCGGTTATTCCGACAAAAATCAGATATGTCCAAAAATGACAAAATAACGAATTTTTCGACGAAAATCAGATATGTGCAAAAATGGCAAAAATAGCGGTTATTCCGACAAAAATCAAAAATATATCCAAATATTACATAAAACGGATTTTTCAACGAAAATCAGATACGTTCAAAAATCACAAAATAACGGATTTTTCGACACAACAATCAGATATGTCCAATAATGGCAAAATAACGGATTTTTCGACGAAAATCAGATATGTACAAAAATGACAAAATAACGGATTTTTCGACAAGAATCACATATGGGAAAAAGTGGCAAAAACAGCGGCTATTCCGACAAAAATCAGATATGTCCAAAAATGACAAAATAACGAATTTTTCGACGAAAATCAGATATGTGCAAAAATGGCAAAAATAGCGGTTATTCCGACAAAAATCAAAAATATATCCAAAAATTACATAATAACGGATTTTTCAACGAAAATCAGATACGTTCAAAAATCACAAAATAACGGATTTTTTCGACAACAATCAGATATGTCCAATAATGGCAAAATAACGGATTTTTCGACGAAAATCAGATATGTACAAAAATGACAAAATAACGGATTTTTTACGACAAGAATCACATATGGGAAAAAATGGCAAAAACAGCGGCTATTCCGACAAAAATCAGATATGTACAAAAATGACAAAATAACGAATTTTTCGACGAGAATCAGATACGTTCAAAAATCACAAAATAACGGATTTTTCGACAACAATCAGATATGTCCAAAAATGGCAAAATAACGGATTTTTCGACGAAAATCAGATATGTACAAAAATGACAAAATAACGGATTTTTCGACAAGAATCACATATGGGAAAAAATGGCAAAAATAGCGGTTATTCCGACAAAAATCAGATATGTCCAAAAATGACAAAATAACGAATTTTTCGACGAAAATCAGATATGTGCAAAAATGGCAAAAATAGCGGTTATTCCGACAAAAATCAAAAATATATCCAAAAATTACATAAAACGGAATTTTTCAACGAAAATCAGATACGTTCAAAAATCACAAAATAACGGATTTTTTCGACAACAATCAGATATGTCCAATAATGGCAAAATAACGGATTTTTCGACGAAAATCAGATATGTACAAAAATGACAAAATAACGGATTTTTCGACAAGAATCACATATGGGAAAAAATGGCAAAATCAGCGGCTATTCCGACAAAAAATCAGATATGTACAAAAATGACAAAATAACGAATTTTTCGACGAGAATCAGATATGGGAAAAAATGGCAAAAATAGCGGTTATTCCGACAAAAATCAAAAATATATCAAAAATATGTCCAATAATGGCAAAATAACGAATTTTTCCGACGAAAATCAGATATGTACAAAAATGACAAAATAACGGATTTTTCCGACAAGAATCAGATATGTCCAATAATGGCAAAATAACGGATTTTTCGACGAAAATCAGATATGTACAAAAATGACAAAATAACGGATTTTTCCGACGAGAATCAGATATGGGAAAAAATGGCAAAAATAACGGTTATTCCGACAAAAATCAGATATGTACAAAAATGACAAAATAACGGATTTTTCCGACGAGAATCAGATATGGGAAAAAATGGCAAAAATAGCGGTTATTCCGACAAAAATCAGATATGTACAAAAATGACAAAATAACGGTTTTTTCCGACAAGAATCAGATATGGGAAAAAATGGCAAAAATAGCGGTTATTCCGACAAAAATCAGATATGTCCAAAAATGACAAAATAACGAATTTTTCGACGAAAATCAGATATGTGCAAAAATGGCAAAAATAGCGGTTATTCCGACAAAAATCAAAAATATATCCAAAAATTACATAAAACGGATTTTTCAACGAAAATCAGATACGTTCAAAAATCACAAAATAACGGATTTTTTCGACAACAATCAGATATGTCCAATAATGGCAAAAAACGGATTTTTCGACGAAAATCAGATATGTACAAAAATGACAAAATAACGGATTTTTCCGACAAGAATCAGATATGTCCAATAATGGCAAAATAACGGATTTTCCGACAAAAATCAGATATGTACAAAAATGACAAAATAACGGATTTTTCGACAAGAATCACATATGGGAAAAAATGGCAAAAAACGTGGTTATTCCGACAAAAATCAGATATGTCCAAAAATGACAAAATAACGAATTTTTCGACGAAAATCAGATATGTGCAAAAATGGCAAAAATAGCGGTTATTCCGACAAAAATCAAAAATATATCCAAAAATTACATAAAAACGGATTTTTCAACGAAAATCAGATACGTTCAAAAATCACAAAATAACGGATTTTTCGACAACAATCAGATATGTCCAATAATGGCAAAATAACGGATTTTTCGACGAAAATCAGATATGTACAAAAATGACAAAATAACGGATTTTTCCGACAAGAATCAGATATGTCCAAAAATGGCAAAAATAACGGTTTTTCCGACAAAAATCAGATATGTACAAAAATGACAAAATAACGGATTTTTCCGACAAGAATCAGATATGTCCAAAAATGGCAAAAATAACGGATTTTTCGACAAAAATCAGATATGTACAAAAATGACAAAATAACGGATTTTTCCGACGAGAATCAGATATGGGAAAAAATGGCAAAAATAGCGGTTATTCCGACAAAAATCAGAAATATGTCCAAAAATGACAAAATAACGAATTTTTCGACGAAAATCAGATATGTACAAAAATGGCAAAAATAGCGGATTTTTCCGACAAAAATCAGATAAATATGTCCAAAAATGACAAAATAACGGATTTTTCAACGAAAATCAGATATGTACAAAAATGACAAAATAACGGATTTTTCCGACAAGAATCAGATATGTCCAATAATGGCAAAATAACGGATTTTTCGACGAAAATCAGATATGTACAAAAATGACAAAATAACGGATTTTTCCGACAAGAATCAGATATGGGAAAAAATGGCAAAAATAGCGGTTATTCCGACAAAAACAAAAGATATGTCAAAAATTATGTCCAATAATGGCAAAATAACGAATTTTTCGACGAAAATCAGATATGTACAAAAATGACAAAATAACGGATTTTTCCGACAAGAATCAGATATGTCCAATAATGGCAAAATAACGGATTTTTCGACGAAAATCAGATATGTACAAAAATGACAAAATAACGGATTTTTCCGACGAGAATCAGATATGGGAAAAAATGGCAAAAATAGCGGTTATTCCGACAAAAATCAGATATGTACAAAAATGACAAAATAACGGATTTTCCCGACGAGAATCAGATATGGGAAAAAATGGCAAAAATAGCGGTTATTCCGACAAAAATCAGATATGTACAAAAATGACAAAATAACGAATTTTTCGACGAAAATCAGATATGTGCAAAAATGGCAAAAATAGCGGTTATTCCGACAAAAATCAAAAATATATCCAAAAATTACATAAAACGGATTTTTCAACGAAAATCAGATACGTTCAAAAATCACAAAATAACGGATTTTTTCGACAACAATCAGATATGTTCAATAATGGCAAAAAAAGGGGTTTTTCCGACGAAAATCAGATATGTACAAAAATGACAAAATAACGGATTTTTCGACAAGAATCACATATGGGAAAAAATGGCAAAAACAGCGGTTATTCCGACAAAAATCAGATATGTCCAAAAATGACAAAATAACGGATTTTTCGACGAAAATCAGATATGTGCAAAAATGGCAAAAATAGCGGTTATTCCGACAAAAATCAAAAATATATCCAAAAATTACATAAAACGGATTTTTCAACGAAAATCAGATACGTTCAAAAATCACAAAATAACGGATTTTTCCGACAACAATCAGATATGTCCAATAATGGCAAAAATAGGATTTTTCCGACAAAAATCAGATATGTACAAAAATGACAAAATAACGGATTTTTCGACAAGAATCAGATATGGGAAAAAATGGCAAAAAAAAGCGGCTATTCCGACAAAAATCAGATATGTCCAAAAATGACAAAATAACGAATTTTTCGACGAAAATCAGATATGTGCAAAAATGGCAAAAATAGCGGTTATTCCGACAAAAATCAAAAATATATCCAAAAATTACATAAAACGGATTTTTCAACGAAAATCAGATACGTTCAAAAATCACAAAATAACGGATTTTTTCGACAACAATCAGATATGTCCAATAATGGCAAAAAAACGAATTTTTCGACGAAAATCAGATATGTACAAAAATGACAAAATAACGGATTTTTCCGACAAGAATCAGATATGTCCAATAATGGCAAAATAACGGATTTTTCGACGAAAATCAGATATGTACAAAAATGACAAAATAACGGATTTTTCGACAAGAATCACATATGGGAAAAAATGGCAAAAACAGCGGTTATTCCGACAAAAATCAGATATGTCCAAAAATGACAAAATAACGAATTTTTCGACGAAAATCAGATATGTGCAAAAATGGCAAAAATAGCGGTTATTCCGACAAAAATCAAAAATATATCCAAAAATTACATAAAACGGATTTTTCGACGAAAATCAGATATGTACAAAAATGACAAAATAACGGATTTTTCCGACAAGAATCAGATATGGGAAAAAATGGCAAAAATTATTCCCATTTAAAAATCAGATATGTCCAAAAATGACAAAATAACGAATTTTTCGACGAAAATCAGATATGTGCAAAAATGGCAAAAATAGCGGTTATTCCGACAAAAATCAAAAATATATCCAAAAATTACATAAAACGGATTTTTCAACGAAAATCAGATACGTTCAAAAATCACAAAATAACGGATTTTTTCGACAACAATCAGATATGTCCAATAATGGCAAAATAACGGATTTTTCGACGAAAATCAGATATGTACAAAAATGACAAAATAACGGATTTTTCGACAAGAATCACATATGGGAAAAAATGGCAAAAACAGCGGCTATTCCGACAAAAATCAGATATGTACAAAAATGACAAAATAACGAATTTTTCGACGAGAATCAGATATGGGAAAAAATGGCAAAAATAGCGGTTATTCCGACAAAAATAAAAAATATATCCAAAAATTACATAAAACGGATTTTTCAACGAAAATCAGATACGTTCAAAAATCACAAAATAACGGATTTTTTCGACAACAATCAGATATGTCCAATAATGGCAAAAAAACGAATTTTTCGACGAAAATCAGATATGTACAAAAATGACAAAATAACGGATTTTTCCGACGAGAATCAGATATGGGAAAAAATGGCAAAAATTGCGGTTATTCCGACAAAAATCAGATATGTACAAAAATGACAAAATAACGGATTTTTCCGACAAGAATCAGATATGGGGAATAATGGCAAAAATAGCGGTTATTCCGACACAAAATCAGAATATGTCCAAAAATGACAAAATAACGGATTTTTCGACGAAAATCAGATATGTGCAAAAATGGCAAAAATAGCGGTTATTCCGACAAAAATAAAAAATATATCCAAAAATGACAAAATAACGAATTTTTCGACGAGAATCAGATATGGGAAAAAATGGCAAAAATTGCGGTTATTCCGACAAAAATCAGATATGTACAAAAATGACAAAATAACGGATTTTTCCGACAAGAATCAGATATGGGGAATAATGGCAAAAATAGCGGTTATTCCGACAAAAATCAGATATGTCCAAAAATGACAAAATAACGAATTTTTCGACGAAAATCAGATATGTGCAAAAATAATAGCGGTTATTCCGACAAAAATCAAAATATATCCAAAAATTACATAATAACGGATTTTTCAACGAAAATCAGATACGTTCAAAAATCACAAAATAACGGAATTTTTCGACAACAATCAGATATGTCCAATAATGGCAAAATAACGGATTTTTCGACGAAAATCAGATATGTACAAAAATGACAAAATAACGGATTTTTCCGACGAGAATCAGATATGGGAAAGAATGGCAAAAATAGCGGTTATTCCGACAAAAATCAGATATGTACAAAAATGACAAAATAACGGATTTTTCCGACGAGAATCAGATATGGGAAAAAATGGCAAAAATAGCGGTTATTCCGACAAAAATCAGATATGTACAAAAATGACAAAATAACGGTTTTTTCCGACAAGAATCAGATATGGGAAAAAATGGCAAAAATAGCGGTTATTCCGACAAAAATCAGATATGTCCAAAAATGACAAAATAACGAATTTTTCGACGAAAATCAGATATGTGCAAAAATGGCAAAAATAGCGGTTATTCCGACAAAAATAAAAAATATATCCAAAAATTACATAAAACGGATTTTTCAACGAAAATCAGATACGTTCAAAAATTACAAAATAACGGATTTTTTCGACAACAATCAGATATGTTCAATAATGGCAAAATAACGGATTTTTCGACGAAAATCAGATATGTACAAAAATGACAAAATAACGGATTTTTCGACAAGAATCACATATGGGAAAAAGTGGCAAAAACAGCGGCTATTCCGACAAAAATCAGATATGTCCAAAAATGACAAAATAACGAATTTTTCGACGAAAATTAGATATGTGCAAAAATGGCAAAAATAGCGGTTATTCCGACAAAAATCAAAAAAAATATATCCAAAAATTACATAAAACGGATTTTTCAACGAAAATCAGATACGTTCAAAAATCACAAAATAACGGATTTTTTCGACAACAATCAGATATGTCCAATAATGGCAAAATAACGGATTTTTCGACGAAAATCAGATATGTACAAAAATGACAAAATAACGGATTTTTCGACAAGAATCACATATGGGAAAAAATGGCAAAAACAGCGGCTATTCCGACAAAAATCAGATATGTACAAAAATGACAAAATAACGGATTTTTCGACAAGAATCACATATGGGAAAAAATGGCAAAAATAGCGGCTATTCCGACAAAAATCAGATATGAACAAAAATGACAAAATAACGAATTTTTCGACGAGAATCAGATAAGGGAAAAAATGGCAAAAATAGCGGTTATTCCGACAAAAATCAAAAATATATCCAAAAATTATGTCCAATAATGGCAAAATAACGAATTTTTCGACGAAAATCAGATATGTACAAAAATGACAAAATAACGGATTTTTCCGACAAGAATCAGATATGTCCAATAATGGCAAAATAACGGATTTTTCGACGAAAATCAGATATGTACAAAAATGACAAAATAACGGATTTTTCCGACGAGAATCAGATATGTGCAAAAATGGCAAAAATAGCGGTTATTCCGACAAAAATCAAAAATATATCCAAAAATTACATAAAACGGATTTTTCAACGAAAATCAGATACGTTCAAAAATCACAAAATAAAGGATTTTTCCGACAACAATCAGATATGTCCAATAATGGCAAAATAACGGATTTTTCGACGAAAATCAGATATGTACAAAAATGACAAAATAACGGATTTTTCAACAGGAATCACATATTTGAAAAAATGGCAAAAAAAGCGGTTATTCCGACAAAAATCAGATATGTACAAAAATGACAAAATAACGAATTTTTCGACGAGAATCAGATATGGGAAAAAATGGCAAAAATTGCGGTTATTCCGACAAAAATCAGATATGTACAAAAATGACAAAATAACGGATTTTTCCGACTAGAATCAGATATGGGGAATAATGGCAAAAATAGCGGTTATTCCGACAAAAATCAGATATGTCCAAAAATGACAAAATAACGAATTTTTCGACGAAAATCAGATATGTGCAAATATAGCGGTTATTCCGACAAAAATCAAAAATATATCCAAAAATTACATAATAACGGATTTTTCAACGAAAATCAGATACGTTCAAAAATCACAAAATAACGGAATTTTTCGACAACAATCAGATATGTCCAATAATGGCAAAATAACGGATTTTTCGACGAAAATCAGATATGTACAAAAATGACAAAATAACGGATTTTTCCGACGAGAATCAGATATGGGAAAGAATGGCAAAAATAGCGGTTATTCCGACAAAAATCAGATATGTACAAAAATGACAAAATAACGGATTTTTCCGACGAGAATCAGATATGGGAAAAAATGGCAAAAATAGCGGTTATTCCGACAAAAATCAGATATGTACAAAAATGACAAAATAACGGTTTTTTCCGACAAGAATCAGATATGGGAAAAAATGGCAAAAATAGCGGTTATTCCGACAAAAATCAGATATGTACAAAAATGACAAAATAACGAATTTTTCGACGAAAATCAGATATGTGCAAAAATGGCAAAAATAGCGGTTATTCCGACAAAAATCAAAAATATATCCAAAAATTACATAAAACGGATTTTTCAACGAAAATCAGATACGTTCAAAAATCACAAAATAACGGATTTTTTCGACAACAATCAGATATGTCCAATAATGGCAAAAAAATGAATTTTTCGACGAAAATCAGATATGTACAAAAATGACAAAATAACGTATTTTTCCGACAAGAATCAGATATGTCCAATAATGGCAAAATAACGGATTTTTCGACGAAAATCAGATATGTACAAAAATGACAAAATAACGGATTTTTCGACAAGAATCAAATATGGGAAAAAATGGCAAAAACAGTGGTTATTCCGACAAAAATCAGATATGTCCAAAAATGACAAAATAACGAATTTTTCGACGAAAATCAGATATGTGCAAAAATGGCAAAAATAGCGGTTATTCCGACAAAAATAAAAAATATATCCAAAAATTACATAAAACGGATTTTTCAACGAAAATCAGATACGTTCAAAAATCACAAAATAACGGATTTTTTCGACAACAATCAGATATGTTCAATAATGGCAAAAAAATGAATTTTTCGACGAAAATCAGATATGTACAAAAATGACAAAATAACGGATTTTTCCGACAAGAATCAGATATGTCCAATAATGGCAAAATAACGGATTTTTCGACGAAAATCAGATATGTACAAAAATGACAAAATAACGGATTTTTCGACAAGAATCACATATGGGAAAAAAATGGCAAAAACAGCGGTTATTCCGACAAAAATCAGATATGTCCAAAAATGACAAAATAACGAATTTTTCGACGAAAATCAGATATGTGCAAAAATGGCAAAAATAGCGGTTATTCCGACAAAAATCAAAAATATATCCAAAAATTACATAAAACGGATTTTTCAACGAAAATCAGATACGTTCAAAAATCACAAAATAACGGATTTTTTCGACAACAATCAGATATGTCCAATAATGGCAAAATAACGGATTTTTCGACGAAAATCAGATATGTACAAAAATGACAAAATAACGGATTTTTCGACAAGAATCACATATTTGAAAAAATGGCAAAAAAAAAGCGGCTATTCCGACAAAAATCAGATATGTACAAAAATGACAAAATAACGAATTTTTCGACGAGAATCAGATATGGGAAAAAATGGCAAAAATTGCGGTTATTCCGACAAAAATCAGATATGTACAAAAATGACAAAATAACGGATTTTTCCGACAAGAATCAGATATGGGGAATAATGGCAAAAATAGCGGTTATTCCGACACAAATCAGATATGTCCAAAAATGACAAAATAACGAATTTTTCGACGAAAATCAGATATGTGCAAAAATGGCAAAAATAGCGGTTATTCCGACAAAAATAAAAAATATATCCAAAAATTACATAAAACGGATTTTTCAACGAAAATCAGATACGTTCAAAAATCACAAAATAACGGATTTTTTCGACAACAATCAGATATGTCCAATAATGGCAAAATAACGGATTTTTCGACGAAAATCAGATATGTACAAAAATGACAAAATAACGGATTTTTCGACAAGAATCACATATGGGAAAAAGTGGCAAAAACAGCGGCTATTCCGACAAAAATCAGATATGTCCAAAAATGACAAAATAACGAATTTTTCGACGAAAATCAGATATGTGCAAAAATGGCAAAAATAGCGGTTATTCCGACAAAAATAAAAAATATATCCAAAAATTACATAAAACGGATTTTTCAACGAAAATCAGATACGTTCAAAAATCACAAAATAACGGATTTTTTCGACAACAATCAGATATGTCCAATAATGGCAAAATAACGGATTTTTCGACGAAAATCAGATATGTACAAAAATGACAAAATAACGGATTTTTCCGACAAGAATCACATATGGGAAAAAATGGCAAAAACAGCGGCTATTCCGACAAAAATCAGATATGAACAAAAATGACAAAATAACGAATTTTTCGACGAGAATCAGATATGGGAAAAAATGGCAAAAATAGCGGTTATTCCGACAAAAATCAAAAATATATCCAAAAATTATGTCCAATAATGGCAAAATAACGAGTTTTTCGACGAAAATCAGATATGTACAAAAATGACAAAATAACGGATTTTTCCGACAAGAATCAGATATGTCCAATAATGGCAAAATAACGGATTTTTCGACGAAAATCAGATATGTACAAAAATGACAAAATAACGGATTTTTCCGACACGAGAATCAGATATGGGAAAAAATGGCAAAAAACAAAATAACGGTTATTCCGACAAAAATCAGATATGTCCAAAAATGACAAAATAACGGATTTTTCGACGAAAATCAGATATGTGCAAAAATGGCAAAAATATCCAAAAAAAAATATATCAAAAATTACATAAAACGGATTTTTCAACGAAAATCAGATACGTTCAAAAATCACAAAATAACGGATTTTTCGACAACAATCAGATATGTCCAATAATGGCAAAATAACGGATTTTTCGACGAAAATCAGATATGTACAAAAATGACAAAATAACGGATTTTTCCGACAAGAATCACATATGGGAAAAAATGGCAAAAACAGCGGTTATTCCGACAAAAATCAGATATGTCCAAAAATGACAAAATAACGAATTTTTCGACGAAAATCAGATATGTGCAAAAATGGCAAAAATAGCGGTTATTCCGACAAAAATCAAAAATATATCCAAAAATTACATAAAATTTTTCAACGAAAATCAGATAAGTTCAAAAATCACAAAATAACGGATTTTTTCGACAACAATCAGATATGTCCAATAATGGCAAAAAAACGAATTTTTCGACGAAAATCAGATATGTACAAAAATGACAAAATAACGGATTTTTCCGACAAGAATCAGATATGTCCAATAATGGCAAAATAACGGATTTTTCGACGAAAATCAGATATGTACAAAAATGACAAAATAACGGATTTTTCGACAAGAATCACATATGGGAAAAAATGGCAAAAACAGCGGTTATTCCGACAAAAATCAGATATGTCCAAAAATGACAAAATAACGAATTTTTCGACGAAAATCAGATATGTGCAAAAATGGCAAAAATAGCGGTTATTCCGACAAAAATCAAAAATATATCCAAAAATTACATAATAACGGATTTTCCGACAAAAATCAGATACGTTCAAAAATCACAAAATAACGGAATTTTTCGACAATCAATATCAACAATCAGATATGTCAAAAATAGTTATCCACAAAAATAAAAAAAAATGCAAAATAACGGATTTTTCGACGAAAATCAGATACGTTCAAAAATCACAAAATAACGGATTTTTCGACAAGAATCACATATGGGAAAAAATGGCAAAAACAGCGGCTATTCCGACAAAAATCAGATATGTACAAAAATGACAAAATAACGAATTTTTCGACGAGAATCAGATATGGGAAAAAATGGCAAAAATAGCGGTTATTCCGACAAAAATCAAAAATATATCCAAAAATTACAAAAAACGGATTTTTCAACGAAAATCAGATACGTTCAAAAATCACAAAATAACGGATTTTTTCGACAACAATCAGATATGTCCAATAATGGCAAAAAATAACGGATTTTTCGACGAAAATCAGATATGTACAAAAATGACAAAATAACGGATTTTTCCGACGAGAATCAGATATGGGAAAAAATGGCAAAAATTGCGGTTATTCCGACAAAAATCAGATATGTACAAAAATGACAAAATAACGGATTTTTCCGACAAGAATCAGAATATGGGGAAAAAATGGCAAAAATAGCGGTTATTCCGACAAAAATCAGATATGTCCAAAAATGACAAAATAACGAATTTTTCGACGAAAATCAGATATGTGCAAAAATGGCAAAAATAGCGGTTATTCCGACAAAAATAAAAAATATATCCAAAAATTACATAAAACGGATTTTTCAACGAAAATCAGATACGTTCAAAAATCACAAAATAACGGATTTTTTCGACAACAATCAGATATGTTCAATAATGGCAAAATAACGGATTTTTCGACGAAAATCAGATATGTACAAAAATGACAAAATAACGGATTTTTCGACAAGAATCACATATGGGAAAAAGTGGCAAAAACAGCGGCTATTCCGACAAAAATCAGATATGTCCAAAAATGACAAAATAACGAATTTTTCGACGAAAATCAGATATGTGCAAAAATGGCAAAAATAGCGGTTATTCCGACAAAAATCAAAAATATATCCAAAAATTACATAAAACGGATTTTTCAACGAAAATCAGATACGTTCAAAAATCACAAAATAACGGATTTTTTCGACAACAATCAGATATGTCCAATAATGGCAAAATAACGAATTTTTCGACGAAAATCAGATATGTACAAAAATGGCAAAATAACGAATTTTTTCGACGAAAATCAGATATGTACAAAAATGAGAAAATAACGGATTTTTCCGACAAGAATCAGATATGTCCAATAATGGCAAAATAACGGATTTTTCGACGAAAATCAGATATGTACAAAAATGACAAAATAACGGATTTTTCGACAAGAATCACATATGGGAAAAAATGGCAAAAACAGCGGTTATTCCGACAAAAATCAGATATGTCCAAAAATGACAAAATAACGAATTTTTCGACGAAAAACAGATATGTGCAAAAATGGCAAAATAGCGGTTATTCCGACAAAAATCAAAAATATATCCAAAAATTACATAAAACGGATTTTTCAACGAAAATCAGATACGTTCAAAAATCACAAAATAACGGATTTTTTCGACAACAATCAGATATGTCCAATAATGGCAAAAAAATGAATTTTTCGACGAAAATGAGATATGTACAAAAATGACAAAATAACGGATTTTTCCGACAAGAATCAGATATGTCCAATAATGGCAAAATAACGGATTTTTCGACGAAAATCAGATATGTACAAAAATGACAAAATAACGGATTTTTCGACAAGAATCACATATGGGAAAAAATGGCAAAAACAGCGGCTATTCCGACAAAAATCAGATATGTCCAAAAATGACAAAATAACGAATTTTTCGACGAAAATCAGATATGTGCAAAAATGGCAAAAATAGCGGTTATTCCGACAAAAATCAAAAATATATCCAAAAATTACATAAAACGGATTTTTCAACGAAAATCAGATACGTTCAAAAATCACAAAATAACGGATTTTTTCGACAACAATCAGATATGTCCAATAATGGCAAAATAACGGATTTTTCGACGAAAATCAGATATGTACATAAATGACAAAATAACGGATTTTTCGACAAGAATCACATATGGGAAAAAATGGCAAAAACAGTGGCTATTCCGCCAAAAATCAGATATGTACAAAAATGACAAAATAACGAATTTTTAGACGAGAATCAGATATGGGAAAAAATGGCCAAAATAGCGGTTATTTCGACAAAAATCAGATATGTACAAAAATGACAAAATAACGTATTTTTCGGACAAGAATCAGATATGGGGAATAATGGCAAAAATAGCGGTTATTCCGACAAAAATCAGATATGTCCAAAAATGACAAAATAACGATTTTTTCGACGAAAATCAGATATGTGCAAATATAGCGGTTATTCCGACAAAAATCAAAAATATATCCAAAAATTACATAATAACGGATTTTTCAACGAAAATCAGATACGTTCAAAAATCACAAAATAACGGATTTTTTCGACAACAATCAGATATGTCCAATAATGGCAAAAATAACGGATTTTTCGACGAAAATCAGATATGTACAAAAATGACAAAATAACGGATTTTTCCGACGAGAATCAGATATGGGAAAAAATGGCAAAAATTGCGGTTATTCCGACAAAAATCAGATATGTACAAAAATGACAAAATAACGGATTTTTCCGACAAGAATCAGATATGGGGAAAAATGGCAAAAATAGCGGTTATTCCGACAAAAATCAGATATGTCCAAAAATGACAAAATAACGAATTTTTCGACGAAAATCAGATATGTGCAAAAAATGGCAAAAATAGCGGTTATTCCGACAAAAATAAAAAATATATCCAAAAATTACATAAAACGGATTTTTCAACGAAAATCAGATACGTTCAAAAATCACAAAATAACGGATTTTTTCGACAACAATCAGATATGTTCAATAATGGCAAAATAACGGATTTTTCGACGAAAATCAGATATGTACAAAAATGACAAAATAACGGATTTTTCGACAAGAATCACATATGGGAAAAAATGGCAAAAACAGCGGCTATTCCGACAAAAATCAGATATGTCCAAAAATGACAAAATAACGAATTTTTCGACGAAAATCAGATATGTGCAAAAATGGCAAAAATAGCGGTTATTCCGACAAAAATAAAAAATATATCCAAAAATTACATAAAACGGATTTTTCAACGAAAATCAGATACGTTCAAAAATCGCAAAATAACGGATTTTTCGACAACAATCAGATATGTCCAATAATGGCAAAATAACGAATTTTTCGACGAAAATCAGATATGTACAAAAATGAGAAAATAACGGATTTTTCCGACAAGAATCAGATATGTCCAATAATGGCAAAATAACGGATTTTTCGACGAAAATCAGATATGTACAAAAATGACAAAATAACGGATTTTTCGACAAGAATCACATATGGGAAAAAATGGCAAAAACAGCGGTTATTCCGACAAAAATCAGATATGTCCAAAAATGACAAAATAACGAATTTTTCGACGAAAAACAGATATGTGCAAAAATGGCAAAATAGCGGTTATTCCGACAAAAATCAAAAATATATCCAAAAATTACATAAAACGGATTTTTCAACGAAAATCAGATACGTTCAAAAATCACAAAATAACGGATTTTTTCGACAACAATCAGATATGTCCAATAATGGCAAAAAAATGAATTTTTCGACGAAAATGAGATATGTACAAAAATGACAAAATAACGGATTTTTCCGACAAGAATCAGATATGTCCAATAATGGCAAAATAACGGATTTTTCGACGAAAATCAGATATGTACAAAAATGACAAAATAACGGATTTTTCGACAAGAATCACATATGGGAAAAAATGGCAAAAACAGCGGCTATTCCGACAAAAATCAGATATGTCCAAAAATGACAAAATAACGAATTTTTCGACGAAAATCAGATATGTGCAAAAATGGCAAAAATAGCGGTTATTCCGACAAAAATCAAAAATATATCCAAAAATTACATAAAATGGATTTTTCAACGAAAATCAGATACGTTCAAAAATCACAAAATAACGGATTTTTTCGACAACAATCAGATATGTCCAATAATGGCAAAATAACGGATTTTTCGACGAAAATCAGATATGTACATAAATGACAAAATAACGGATTTTTCGACAAGAATCACATATGGGGAAAAATGGCAAAAACAGTGGCTATTCCGCCAAAAATCAGATATGTACAAAAATGACAAAATAACGAATTTTTAGACGAGAATCAGATATGGGAAAAAATGGCCAAAATAGCGGTTATTTCGACAAAAATCAGATATGTACAAAAATGACAAAATAACGTATTTTTCGGACAAGAATCAGATATGGGGAATAATGGCAAAAATAGCGGTTATTCCGACAAAAATCAGATATGTCCAAAAATGACAAAATAACGATTTTTTCGACGAAAATCAGATATGTGCAAATATAGCGGTTATTCCGACAAAAATCAAAAATATATCCAAAAATTACATAATAACGGATTTTTCAACGAAAATCAGATACGTTAAAAAATCACAAAATAACGGATTTTTTCGACAACAATCAGATATGTCCAATAATGGCAAAATAACGGATTTTTCGACGAAAATCAGATATGTACAAAAATGACAAAATAACGGATTTTTCGACAAGAATCACATATGGGAAAAAATGGCAAAAACAGTGGCTATTCCGACAAAAATCAGATATGTACAAAAATGACAAAATAACGAATTTTTCGACGAGAATCAGATGGGAAAAAATGGCCAAAATAGCGGTTATTTCGACAAAAATCAGATATGTACAAAAATGACAAAATAACGGATTTTTCCGACAAGAATCAGATATGGTAAAAAAATGTCAAAAATAGCGGTTATTCCGACAAAAATCAAAAATATATCCAAAAATTACATAATAACGGATTTTTCAACGAAAATCAGATACGTTCAAAAATCACAAAATAACGGATTTTTTCGACAACAATCAGATATGTCCAATAATGGCAAAATAACGAATTTTTCGACGAAAATCAGATATGTACAAAAATGACAAAATAACGAATTTTTCGACGAAAATCATATATGTGCAAAAATGGCAAAAATAGCGGTTATTCCGACAAAAATCAAAAATATATCCAAAAATTACATAATAACGGATTTTTCAACGAAAATCAGATACGTTCAAAAATCACAAAATAACGGATTTTTTCGACAACAATCAGATATGTCCAATAATGGCAAAATAACGAATTTTTCGACGAAAATCAGATATGTACAAAAATGACAAAATAACGGATTTTTCGACAAAAATCAGATATGTACAAAAATGACAAAATAACGGTTTTTTCCGACAAGAATCAGATATGGTAAAAAAATGTCAAAAATAGCGGTTATTCCGACAAAAATCAAAAATATATCCAAAAATTACATAATAACGGATTTTTCAACGAAAATCAGATACGTTCAAAAATCACAAAATAACGGATTTTTTCGACAACAATCAGATATGTCCAATAATGGCAAAATAACGAATTTTTCGACGAAAATCAGATATGTACAAAAATGACAAAATAACGAATTTTTCGACGAAAATCAGATATGTGCAAAAATGGCAAAAATAGCGGTTATTCCGACAAAAATCAAAAATATATCCAAAAATTACATAATAACGGATTTTTCAACGAAAATCAGATACGTTCAAAAATCACAAAATAACGGATTTTTTCGACAACAATCAGATATGTCCAATAATGGCAAAATAACGAATTTTTCGACGAAAATCAGATATGTACAAAAATGACAAAATAACGGATTTTTCCGACAAGAATCAAATATGTCCAATAATGGCAAAATAACGGATTTTTCGACGAAAATCAGATATGTACAAAAATGACAAAATAACGGATTTTTCGACAAGAATCACATATGGGAAAAAATGGCAAAAACAGCGGTTATTCCGACAAAAATCAGATATGTCCAAAAATGACAAAATAACGAATTTTTCGACGAAAAACAGATATGTACAAAAATGACAAAATAACGGATTTTTCCGACAAGAATCAGATATGTCCAATAATGGCAAAATAACGGATTTTTCGACGAAAATCAGATATGTACAAAAATGACAAAATAACGGATTTTTCGACAAGAATCACATATGGGAAAAAATGGCAAAAACAGCGGTTATTCCGACAAAAATCAGATATGTCCAAAAATGACAAAATAACGAATTTTTCGACGAAAAACAGATATGTACAAAAATGACAAAATAACGGATTTTTCCGACAAGAATCAGATATGTCCAATAATGGCAAAATAACGGATTTTTCGACGAAAATCAGATATGTACAAAAATGACAAAATAACGGATTTTTCGACAAGAATCAGATATGGTAAAAAAATGGCAAAAATAGCGGTTATTCCGACAAAAATCAAAAATATATCCAAAAATTACATAATAACGGATTTTTCAACGAAAATCAGATACGTTAAAAAATCACAAAATAACGGATTTTTTCGACAACAATCAGATATGTCCAATAATGGCAATATAACGAATTTTTCGACGAAAATCAGATATGTACAAAAATGGCAAAATAACGAATTTTTCGACGAAAATCAGATATGTACAAAAATGAGAAAATAACGGATTTTTCCGAAAAGAATCAGATATGTCCAATAATGGCAAAATAACGGATTTTTCGACGAAAATCAGATATGTACAAAAATGACAAAATAACGGATTTTTCGACAAGAATCACATATGGGAAAAAATGGCAAAAACAGCGGTTATTCCGACAAAAATCAGATATGTCCAAAAATGACAAAATAACGAATTTTTCGACGAAAAACAGATATGTGCAAAAATGGCAAAATAGCGGTTATTCCGACAAAAATCAAAAATATATCCAAAAATTACATAAAACGGATTTTTCAACGAAAATCAGATACGTTCAAAAATCACAAAATAACGGATTTTTTCGACAACAATCAGATATGTCCAATAATGGCAAAAAAATGAATTTTTCGACGAAAATGAGATATGTACAAAAATGACAAAATAACGGATTTTTCCGACAAGAATCAGATATGTCCAATAATGGCAAAATAACGGATTTTTCGACGAAAATCAGATATGTACAAAAATGACAAAATAACGGATTTTTCGACAAGAATCACATATGGGAAAAAATGGCAAAAACAGCGGCTATTCCGACAAAAATCAGATATGTCCAAAAATGACAAAATAACGAATTTTTCGACGAAAATCAGATATGTGCAAAAATGGCAAAAATAGCGGTTATTCCGACAAAAATCAAAAATATATCCAAAAATTACATAAAACGGATTTTTCAACGAAAATCAGATACGTTCAAAAATCACAAAATAACGGATTTTTTCGACAACAATCAGATATGTCCAATAATGGCAAAATAACGGATTTTTCGACGAAAATCAGATATGTACATAAATGACAAAATAACGGATTTTTCGACAAGAATCACATATGGGGAAAAATGGCAAAAACAGTGGCTATTCCGCCAAAAATCAGATATGTACAAAAATGACAAAATAACGAATTTTTAGACGAGAATCAGATATGGGAAAAAATGGCCAAAATAGCGGTTATTTCGACAAAAAATCAGATATGTACAAAAATGACAAAATAACGTATTTTTCGGACAAGAATCAGATATGGGGAATAATGGCAAAAATAGCGGTTATTCCGACAAAAATCAGATATGTCCAAAAATGACAAAATAACGATTTTTTCGACGAAAATCAGATATGTGCAAATATAGCGGTTATTCCGACAAAAATCAAAAATATATCCAAAAATTACATAATAACGGATTTTTCAACGAAAATCAGATACGTTAAAAAATCACAAAATAACGGATTTTTTCGACAACAATCAGATATGTCCAATAATGGCAAAATAACGGATTTTTCGACGAAAATCAGATATGTACAAAAATAACAAAATAACGGATTTTTCGACAAGAATCACATATGGGAAAAAATGGCAAAAACAGTGGCTATTCCGACAAAAATCAGATATGTACAAAAATGACAAAATAACGAATTTTTCGACGAGAATCAGATGGGAAAAAATGGCCAAAATAGCGGTTATTTCGACAAAAATCAGATATGTACAAAAATGACAAAATAACGGTTTTTTCCGACAAGAATCAGATATGGTAAAAAAATGTCAAAAATAGCGGTTATTCCGACAAAAATCAAAAATATATCCAAAAATTACGTAATAACGGATTTTTCAACGAAAATCAGATACGTTCAAAAATCACAAAATAACGGATTTTTTCGACAACAATCAGATATGTCCAATAATGGCAAAATAACGAATTTTTCGACGAAAATCAGATATGTACAAAAATGACAAAATAACGAATTTTTCGACGAAAATCATATATGTGCAAAAATGGCAAAAATAGCGGTTATTCCGACAAAAATCAAAAATATATCCAAAAATTACATAATAACGGATTTTTCAACGAAAATCAGATACGTTCAAAAATCACAAAATAACGGATTTTTTCGACAACAATCAGATATGTCCAATAATGGCAAAATAACGAATTTTTCGACGAAAATCAGATATGTACAAAAATGACAAAATAACGGATTTTTCGACAAAAATCAGATATGTACAAAAATGACAAAATAACGGTTTTTTCCGACAAGAATCAGATATGGTAAAAAAATGTCAAAAATAGCGGTTATTCCGACAAAAATCAAAAATATATCCAAAAATTACATAATAACGGATTTTTCAACGAAAATCAGATACGTTCAAAAATCACAAAATAACGGATTTTTTCGACAACAATCAGATATGTCCAATAATGGCAAAATAACGAATTTTTCGACGAAAATCAGATATGTACAAAAATGACAAAATAACGGATTTTTCCGACAAGAATCAGATATGTCCAATAATGGCAAAATAACGGATTTTTCGACGAAAATCAGATATGTACAAAAATGACAAAATAACGGATTTTTCGACAAGAATCACATATGGGAAAAAATGGCAAAAACAGCGGTTATTCCGACAAAAATCAGATATGTCCAAAAATGACAAAATAACGAATTTTTCGACGAAAAACAGATATGTACAAAAATGACAAAATAACGGATTTTTCCGACAAGAATCAGATATGTCCAATAATGGCAAAATAACGGATTTTTCGACGAAAATCAGATATGTACAAAAATGACAAAATAACGGATTTTTCGACAAGAATCACATATGGGAAAAAATGGCAAAAACAGCGGTTATTCCGACAAAAATCAGATATGTCCAAAAATGACAAAATAACGAATTTTTCGACGAAAAACAGATATGTGCAAAAATGGCAAAATAGCGGTTATTCCGACAAAAATCAAAAATATATCCAAAAATTACATAAAACGGATTTTTCAACGAAAATCAGATACGTTCAAAAATCACAAAATAACGGATTTTTTCGACAACAATCAGATATGTCCAATAATGGCAAAAAAACGAATTTTTCGACGAAAATGAGATATGTACAAAAATGACAAAATAACGGATTTTTCCGACAAGAATCAGATATGTCCAATAATGGCAAAATAACGGATTTTTCGACGAAAATCAGATATGTACAAAAATGACAAAATAACGGATTTTTCGACAAGAATCACATATGGGAAAAAATGGCAAAAACAGCGGCTATTCCGACAAAAATCAGATATGTCCAAAAATGACAAAATAACGAATTTTTCGACGAAAATCAGATATGTGCAAAAATGGCAAAAATAGCGGTTATTCCGACAAAAATCAAAAATATATCCAAAAATTACATAAAACGGATTTTTCAACGAAAATCAGATACGTTCAAAAATCACAAAAGAACGGATTTTTTCGACAACAATCAGATATGTCCAATAATGGCAAAATAACGGATTTTTCGACGAAAATCAGATATGTACATAAATGACAAAATAACGGATTTTTCGACAAGAATCACATATGGGAAAAAATGGCAAAAACAGTGGCTATTCCGCCAAAAATCAGATATGTACAAAAATGACAAAATAACGAATTTTTAGACGAGAATCAGATATGGGAAAAAATGGCCAAAATAGCGGTTATTTCGACAAAAATCAGATATGTACAAAAATGACAAAATAACGTATTTTTCGGACAAGAATCAGATATGGGGAATAATGGCAAAAATAGCGGTTATTCCGACAAAAAATCAGATATGTCCAAAAATGACAAAATAACGATTTTTTCGACGAAAATCAGATATGTGCAAATATAGCGGTTATTCCGACAAAAATCAAAAATATATCCAAAAATTACATAATAACGGATTTTTCAACGAAAATCAGATACGTTAAAAAATCACAAAATAACGGATTTTTTCGACAACAATCAGATATGTCCAATAATGGCAAAATAACGGATTTTTCGACGAAAATCAGATATGTACAAAAATGACAAAATAACGGATTTTTCGACAAGAATCACATATGGGAAAAAATGGCAAAAACAGTGGCTATTCCGACAAAAATCAGATATGTACAAAAATGACAAAATAACGAATTTTTCGACGAGAATCAGATGGGAAAAAATGGCCAAAATAGCGGTTATTTCGACAAAAATCAGATATGTACAAAAATGACAAAATAACGGTTTTTTCCGACAAGAATCAGATATGGTAAAAAAATGTCAAAAATAGCGGTTATTCCGACAAAAATCAAAAATATATCCAAAAATTACATAAAACGGATTTTTCAACGAAAATCAGATACGTTCAAAAATCACAAAATAACGGATTTTTTCGACAACAATCAGATATGTCCAATAATGGCAAAATAACGAATTTTTCGACGAAAATCAGATATGTACAAAAATGACAAAATAACGAATTTTTCGACGAAAATCATATATGTGCAAAAATGGCAAAAATAGCGGTTATTCCGACAAAAATCAAAAATATATCCAAAAATTACATAATAACGGATTTTTCAACGAAAATCAGATACGTTCAAAAATCACAAAATAACGGATTTTTTCGACAACAATCAGATATGTCCAATAATGGCAAAATAACGAATTTTTCGACGAAAATCAGATATGTACAAAAATGACAAAATAACGGATTTTTCCGACAAGAATTAGATATGTCCAATAATGGCAAAATAACGGATTTTTCGACGAAAATCAGATATGTACAAAAATGACAAAATAACGGATTTTTCCGATGAGAATCAGATATGGGAAAAAATGGCCAAAATAGCGGTTATTTCGACAAAAATCAGATATGTACAAAAATGACAAAATAACGGATTTTTCCGACAAGAATCAGATATGTCCAATAATGGCAAAATAACGGATTTTTCGACAAAAATCAGATATGTACAAAAATGACAAAATAACGAATTTTTCGACGAGAATCAGATGGGAAAAAATGGCCAAAATAGCGGTTATTTCGACAAAAATCAGATATGTACAAAAATGACAAAATAACGGATTTTTCCGACGAGAATCAGATATGGGAAAAAATGGCCAAAATAGCGGTTATTCCGACAAAAATCAAAAATATATCCAAAAATTACATAATAACGGATTTTTCAACGAAAATCAGATACGTTCAAAAATCACAAAATAACGGAATTTTTCGAGAACAATCAGATATGTCCAATAATGGCAAAATAACGGATTTTTCGACGAAAATCAGATATGTACAAAAATGACAAAATAACGAATTTTTCGACGAAAATCAGATATGTGCAAAAATGGCAAAAATAGCGGTTATTCCGACAAAAATCAAAAATATATCCAAAAATTACATAATAACGGATTTTTCAACGAAAATCAGATACGTTCAAAAATCACAAAATAACGGATTTTTTCGACAACAATCAGATATGTCCAATAATGGCAAAAAAAGGATTTATTCGACGAAAATGAGATAAGTACAAAAATGACAAAATAACGGATTTTTCCGACAAGAATCAGATATGTCCAATAATGGCAAAATAACGGATTTTTCGACGAAAATCAGATATGTACAAAAATGACAAAATAACGGATTTTTCGACAAGAATCACATATGGGAAAAAATGGCAAAAACAGCGGCTATTCCGACAAAAATCAGATATGTCCAAAAATGACAAAATAACGAATTTTTCGACGAAAATCAGATATGTGCAAAAATGGCAAAAATAGCGGTTATTCCGACAAAAATCAAAAATATATCCAAAAATTACATAAAACGGATTTTTCAACGAAAATCAGATACGTTCAAAAATCACAAAATAACGGATTTTTTCGACAACAATCAGATATGTCCAATAATGGCAAAATAACGGATTTTTCGACGAAAATCAGATATGTACAAAAATGACAAAATAACGGATTTTTCGACAAGAATCACATATGGGAAAAAATGGCAAAAACAGTGGCTATTCCGACAAAAATCAGATATGTACAAAAATGACAAAATAACGAATTTTTCGACGAGAATCAGATGGGAAAAAATGGCCAAAATAGCGGTTATTTCGACAAAAATCAGATATGTACAAAAATGACAAAATAACGGATTTTTCCGACGAGAATCAGATATGGGAAAAAATGGCCAAAATAGTGGTTATTCCGACAAAAATCAAAAATATATCCAAAAATTACATAATAACGGATTTTTCAACGAAAATCAGATACGTTCAAAAATCACAAAATAACGGAATTTTTCGAGAACAATCAGATATGTCCAATAATGGCAAAATAACGGATTTTTCGACGAAAATCAGATATGTACAAAAATGACAAAATAACGGATTTTTCGACGAAAATCAGATATGTGCAAAAATGGCAAAAATAGCGGTTATTCCGACAAAAATCAAAAATATATCCAAAAATTACATAATAACGGATTTTTCAACGAAAATCAGATACGTTAAAAAATCACAAAATAACGGATTTTTTCGACAACAATCAGATATGTCCAATAATGGCAAAATAACGGATTTTTCGACGAAAATCAGATATGTACAAAAATGACAAAATAACGGATTTTTCGACAAGAATCACATATGGGAAAAAATGGCAAAAACAGCGGTTATTCCGACAAAAATCAGATATGTCCAAAAATGACAAAATAACGAATTTTTCGACGAAAATCAGATATGTGCAAAAATGGCAAAATAGCGGTTATTCCGACAAAAATCAAAAATATATCCAAAAATTACATAATAACGGATTTTTCAACGAAAATCAGATACGTTCAAAAATCACAAAATAACGGATTTTTTCGACAACAATCAGATATGTCCAATAATGGCAAAATAACGGATTTTTCGACGAAAATCAGATATGTACAAAAATGACAAAATAACGGATTTTTCGACAAGAATCACATATGGGAAAAAATGGCAAAAACAGCGGCTATTCCGACAAAAATCAGATATGTCCAAAAATGACAAAATAACGAATTTTTCGACGAAAATCAGATATGTGCAAAAATGGCAAAAATAGCGGTTATTCCGACAAAAATCAAAAATATATCCAAAAATTACATAAAACGGATTTTTCAACGAAAATCAGATACGTTCAAAAATCACAAAATAACGGATTTTTTCGACAACAATCAGATATGTCCAATAATGGCAAAATAACGGATTTTTCGACGAAAATCAGATATGTACATAAATGACAAAATAACGGATTTTTCGACAAGAATCACATATGGGAAAAAATGGCAAAAACAGTGGCTATTCCGCCAAAAATCAGATATGTACAAAAATGACAAAATAACGAATTTTTAGACGAGAATCAGATATGGGAAAAAATGGCCAAAATAGCGGTTATTTCGACAAAAATCAGATATGTACAAAAATGACAAAATAACGTATTTTTCGGACAAGAATCAGATATGGGGAATAATGGCAAAAATAGCGGTTATTCCGACAAAAATCAGATATGTCCAAAAATGACAAAATAACGATTTTTTCGACGAAAATCAGATATGTGCAAATATAGCGGTTATTCCGACAAAAATCAAAAATATATCCAAAAATTACATAATAACGGATTTTTCAACGAAAATCAGATACGTTAAAAAATCACAAAATAACGGATTTTTTCGACAACAATCAGATATGTCCAATAATGGCAAAATAACGGATTTTTCGACGAAAATCAGATATGTACAAAAATGACAAAATAACGGATTTTTCGACAAGAATCACATATGGGAAAAAATGGCAAAAACAGTGGCTATTCCGACAAAAATCAGATATGTACAAAAATGACAAAATAACGAATTTTTCGACGAGAATCAGATGGGAAAAAATGGCCAAAATAGCGGTTATTTCGACAAAAATCAGATATGTACAAAAATGACAAAATAACGGTTTTTTCCGACAAGAATCAGATATGGTAAAAAAATGTCAAAAATAGCGGTTATTCCGACAAAAATCAAAAATATATCCAAAAATTACATAATAACGGATTTTTCAACGAAAATCAGATACGTTCAAAAATCACAAAATAACGGATTTTTTCGACAACAATCAGATATGTCCAATAATGGCAAAATAACGGATTTTTCGACAAAAATCAGATATGTACAAAAATGACAAAATAACGAATTTTTCGACGAAAATCAGATATGTGCAAAAATGGCAAAAATAGCGGTTATTCCGACAAAAATCAAAAATATATCCAAAAATTACATAATAACGGATTTTTCAACGAAAATCAGATACGTTCAAAAATCACAAAATAACGGATTTTTTCGACAACAATCAGATATGTCCAATAATGGCAAAATAACGAATTTTTCGACGAAAATCAGATATGTACAAAAATGACAAAATAACGGATTTTTCCGACAAGAATCAGATATGTCCAATAATGGCAAAATAACGGATTTTTCGACGAAAATCAGATATGTACAAAAATGACAAAATAACGGATTTTTCCGACGAGAATCAGATATGGGAAAAAATGGCAAAAATAGCGGTTATTCCGACAAAAAATCAGATATGTACAAAATGACAAAATAACGGATTTTTCCGACAAGAATCAGATATGTCCAATAATGGCAAAATAACGGATTTTTCGACAAAAATCAGATATGTACAAAAATGACAAAATAACGGATTTTTCGACAAGAATCAGATAGGTCCAAAAATGGCCAAAATAACGGATTATTTCGACAAAAATCAGATATGTACAAAAATGACAAAATAACGGATTTTTCCGACGAGAATCAGATATGGGAAAAAATGGCCAAAATAGCGGTTATTCCGACAAAAATCAAAAATATATCCAAAAATGACATAATAACGGATTTTTCAACGAAAATCAGATACGTTCAAAAATCACAAAATAACGGAATTTTTCGAGAACAATCAGATATGTCCAATAATGGCAAAATAACGGATTTTTCGACAAAAATCAGATATGTACAAAAATGACAAAATAACGAATTTTTCGACGAAAATCAGATATGTGCAAAAATGGCAAAAATAGCGGTTATTCCGACAAAAATCAAAAATATATCCAAAAATTACATAATAACGGATTTTTCAACGAAAATCAGATACGTTCAAAAATCACAAAATAACGGATTTTTTCGACAACAATCAGATATGTCCAATAATGGCAAAAAAATGAATTATTCGACGAAAATGAGATAAGTACAAAAATGACAAAATAACGGATTTTTCCGACAAGAATCAGATATGTCCAATAATGGCAAAATAACGGATTTTTCGACGAAAATCAGATATGTACAAAAATGACAAAATAACGGATTTTTCGACAAGAATCACATATGGGATAAAATGGCAAAAACAGCGGCTATTCCGACAAAAATCAGATATGTCCAAAAATGACAAAATAACGAATTTTTCGACGAAAATCAGATATGTGCAAAAATGGCAAAAATAGCGGTTATTCCGACAAAAATCAAAAATATATCCAAAAATTACATAATAACGGATTTTTCAACGAAAATCAGATACGTTCAAAAATCACAAAATAACGGATTTTTTCGACAACAATCAGATATGTCCAATAATGGCAAAATAACGGATTTTTCGACGAAAATCAGATATGTACAAAAATGACAAAATAACGGATTTTTCGACAAGAATCACATATGGGAAAAAATGGCAAAAACAGTGGCTATTCCGACAAAAATCAGATATGTACAAAAATGACAAAATAACGAATTTTTCGACGAGAATCAGATGGGAAAAAATGGCCAAAATAGCGGTTATTTCGACAAAAATCAGATATGTACAAAAATGACAAAATAACGGATTTTTCCGACGAGAATCAGATATGGGAAAAAATGGCCAAAATAGCGGTTATTCCGACAAAAATCAAAAATATATCCAAAAATTACATAATAACGGATTTTTCAACGAAAATCAGATACGTTCAAAAATCACAAAATAACGGAATTTTTCGAGAACAATCAGATATGTCCAATAATGGCAAAATAACGGATTTTTCGACAAAAATCAGATATGTACAAAAATGACAAAATAACGGTTTTTTCCGACAAGAATCAGATATGGTAAAAAAATGGCAAAAATAGCGGTTATTCCGACAAAAATCAAAAATATATCCAAAAATTACATAATAACGGATTTTTCAACGAAAATCAGATACGTTAAAAAATCACAAAATAACGGATTTTTTCGACAACAATCAGATATGTCCAATAATGGCAAAATAACGGATTTTTCGACGAAAATCAGATATGTACAAAAATGACAAAATAACGGATTTTTCGACAAGAATCACATATGGGAAAAAATGGCAAAAACAGCGGTTATTCCGACAAAAATCAGATATGTCCAAAAATGACAAAATAACGAATTTTTCGACGAAAATCAGATATGTGCAAAAATGGCAAAAATAGCGGTTATTCCGACAAAAATCAAAAATATATCCAAAAATTACATAATAACGGATTTTTCAACGAAAATCAGATACGTTCAAAAATCACAAAATAACGGATTTTTTCGACAACAATCAGATATGTCCAATAATGGCAAAATAACGAATTTTTCGACGAAAATCAGATATGTACAAAAATGACAAAATAACGGATTTTTCCGACAAGAATCAGATATGTCCAATAATGGCAAAATAACGGATTTTTCGACGAAAATCAGATATGTACAAAAATGACAAAATAACGGATTTTTCGACAAGAATCACATATGGGAAAAAATGGCAAAAACAGCGGTTATTCCGACAAAAATCAGATATGTACAAAAATGACAAAATAACGAATTTTTCGACGAAAAACAGATATGTGCAAAAATGGCAAAATAGCGGTTATTCCGACAAAAATCAAAAATATATCCAAAAATTACATAAAACGGATTTTTCAACGAAAATCAGATACGTTCAAAAATCACAAAATAACGGATTTTTTCGACAACAATCAGATATGTCCAATAATGGCAAAAAAATGAATTATTCGACGAAAATGAGATATGTACAAAAATGACAAAATAACGGATTTTTCCGACAAGAATCAGATATGTCCAATAATGGCAAAATAACGGATTTTTCGACGAAAATCAGATATGTACAAAAATGACAAAATAACGGATTTTTCGACAAGAATCACATATGGGAAAAAATGGCAAAAACAGCGGCTATTCCGACAAAAATCAGATATGTCCAAAAATGACAAAATAACGAATTTTTCGACGAAAATCAGATATGTGCAAAAATGGCAAAAATAGCGGTTATTCCGACAAAAATCAAAAATATATCCAAAAATTACATAATAACGGATTTTTCAACGAAAATCAGATACGTTCAAAAATCACAAAATAACGGATTTTTTCGACAACAATCAGATATGTCCAATAATGGCAAAATAACGGATTTTTCGACGAAAATCAGATATGTACAAAAATGACAAAATAACGGATTTTTCGACAAGAATCACATATGGGAAAAAATGGCAAAAACAGTGGCTATTCCGACAAAAATCAGATATGTACAAAAATGACAAAATAACGAATTTTTCGACGAGAATCAGATGGGAAAAAATGGCCAAAATAGCGGTTATTTCGACAAAAATCAGATATGTACAAAAATGACAAAATAACGGATTTTTCCGACGAGAATCAGATATGGGAAAAAATGGCCAAAATAGCGGTTATTCCGACAAAAATCAAAAATATATCCAAAAATTACATAATAACGGATTTTTCAACGAAAATCAGATACGTTCAAAAATCACAAAATAACGGAATTTTTCGAGAACAATCAGATATGTCCAATAATGGCAAAATAACGGATTTTTCGACAAAAATCAGATATGTACAAAAATGACAAAATAACGGTTTTTTCCGACAAGAATCAGATATGGTAAAAAAATGGCAAAAATAGCGGTTATTCCGACAAAAATCAAAAATATATCCAAAAATTACATAATAACGGATTTTTCAACGAAAATCAGATACGTTAAAAAATCACAAAATAACGGATTTTTTCGACAACAATCAGATATGTCCAATAATGGCAAAATAACGGATTTTTCGACGAAAATCAGATATGTACAAAAATGACAAAATAACGGATTTTTCGACAAGAATCACATATGGGAAAAAATGGCAAAAACAGTGGCTATTCCGACAAAAATCAGATATGTACAAAAATGACAAAATAACGAATTTTTCGACGAAAAACAGATATGTGCAAAAATGGCAAAATAGCGGTTATTCCGACAAAAATCAAAAATATATCCAAAAATTACATAAAACGGATTTTTCAACGAAAATCAGATACGTTCAAAAATCACAAAATAACGGATTTTTTCGACAACAATCAGATATGTCCAATAATGGCAAAAAAATGAATTATTCGACGAAAATGAGATATGTACAAAAATGACAAAATAACGGATTTTTCCGACAAGAATCAGATATGTCCAATAATGGCAAAATAACGGATTTTTCGACGAAAATCAGATATGTACAAAAATGACAAAATAACGGATTTTTCGACAAGAATCACATATGGGAAAAAATGGCAAAAACAGCGGTTATTCCGACAAAAATCAGATATGTCCAAAAATGACAAAATAACGAATTTTTCGACGAAAATCAGATATGTGCAAAAATGGCAAAATAGCGGTTATTCCGACAAAAATCAAAAATATATCCAAAAATTACATAATAACGGATTTTTCAACGAAAATCAGATACGTTCAAAAATCACAAAATAACGGATTTTTTCGACAACAATCAGATATGTCCAATAATGGCAAAATAACGAATTTTTCGACGAAAATCAGATATGTACAAAAATGACAAAATAACGGATTTTTCCGACAAGAATCAGATATGTCCAATAATGGCAAAATAACGGATTTTTCGACGAAAATCAGATATGTACAAAAATGACAAAATAACGGATTTTTCGACAAGAATCACATATGGGAAAAAATGGCAAAAACAGCGGTTATTCCGACAAAAATCAGATATGTCCAAAAATGACAAAATAACGAATTTTTCGACGAAAAACAGATATGTGCAAAAATGGCAAAATAGCGGTTATTCCGACAAAAATCAAAAATATATCCAAAAATTACATAAAACGGATTTTTCAACGAAAATCAGATACGTTCAAAAATCACAAAATAACGGATTTTTTCGACAACAATCAGATATGTCCAATAATGGCAAAAAAATGAATTTTTCGACGAAAATGAGATATGTACAAAAATGACAAAATAACGGATTTTTCCGACAAGAATCAGATATGTCCAATAATGGCAAAATAACGGATTTTTCGACGAAAATCAGATATGTACAAAAATGACAAAATAACGGATTTTTCGACAAGAATCACATATGGGGAAAAATGGCAAAAACAGCGGTTATTCCGACAAAAAATCAGATATGTCCAAAAATGACAAAATAACGAATTTTTCGACGAAAAACAGATATGTGCAAAAATGGCAAAATAGCGGTTATTCCGACAAAAATCAAAAATATATCCAAAAATTACATAAAACGGATTTTTCAACGAAAATCAGATACGTTCAAAAATCACAAAATAACGGATTTTTTCGACAACAATCAGATATGTCCAATAATGGCAAAAAAAATGAATTATTCGACGAAAATGAGATATGTACAAAAATGACAAAATAACGGATTTTTCCGACAAGAATCAGATATGTCCAATAATGGCAAAATAACGGATTTTTCGACGAAAATCAGATATGTACAAAAATGACAAAATAACGGATTTTTCGACAAGAATCACATATGGGAAAAAATGGCAAAAACAGCGGCTATTCCGACAAAAATCAGATATGTCCAAAAATGACAAAATAACGAATTTTTCGACGAAAATCAGATATGTGCAAAAATGGCAAAAATAGCGGTTATTCCGACAAAAATCAAAAATATATCCAAAAATTACATAAAACGGATTTTTCAACGAAAATCAGATACGTTCAAAAATCACAAAATAACGGATTTTTTCGACAACAATCAGATATGTCCAATAATGGCAAAATAACGGATTTTTCGACGAAAATCAGATATGTACAAAAATGACAAAATAACGGAATTTTTCGACAAGAATCACATATGGGAAAAAATGGCAAAAACAGTGGCTATTCCGCCAAAAATCAGATATGTACAAAAATGACAAAATAACGAATTTTTAGACGAGAATCAGATATGGGAAAAAATGGCCAAAATAGCGGTTATTTCGACAAAAATCAGATATGTACAAAAATGACAAAATAACGTATTTTTCGGACAAGAATCAGATATGGGGAAAAATGGCAAAAATAGCGGTTATTCCGACAAAAATCAGATATGTCCAAAAATGACAAAATAACGGATTTTTCGACGAAAATCAGATATGTAAAAAAACAAAATAACGGATTTTTCGACAAAACAATATGCAAAATGGCAAAAACAGAAAAAAAAATTTTCGACGAAAATCAGATATGTGCAAAAATAGCGGTTATTCCGACAAAAATCAAAAATATATCCAAAAATTACATAATAACGGATTTTTCAACGAAAATCAGATACGTTAAAAAATCACAAAATAACGGATTTTTTCGACAACAATCAGATATGTCCAATAATGGCAAAATAACGGATTTTTCGACGAAAATCAGATATGTACAAAAATGACAAAATAACGGATTTTTCCGACAAGAATCACATATGGGAAAAAATGGCAAAAACAGTGGCTATTCCGACAAAAATCAGATATGTACAAAAATGACAAAATAACGGATTTTTCGGACAAGAATCAGATATGGGGAAAAATGGCAAAAATAGCGGTTATTCCGACAAAAATCAGATATGTCCAAAAATGACAAAATAACGATTTTTTCGACGAAAATCAGATATGTGCAAAAATGGCAAAATAGCGGTTATTCCGACAAAAATCAAAAATATATCCAAAAATTACATAATAACGGATTTTTCAACGAAAATCAGATACGTTAAAAAATCACAAAATAACGGATTTTTTCGACAACAATCAGATATGTCCAATAATGGCAAAATAACGGATTTTTCGACGAAAATCAGATATGTACAAAAATGACAAAATAACGGATTTTTCCGACAAGAATCAGATATGGGAAAAAAATGGCAAAAAACGGGTTATTCCGACAAAAATCAGATATGTACAAAAATGACAAAATAACGGATTTTTCCGACGAGAATCAGATATGGGAAAAAATGGCCAAAATAGCGGTTATTTCCGACAAAAATCAGATATGTACAAAAATGACAAAATAACGGATTTTTTCGACAACAATCAGATATGTCCAATAATGGCAAAATAACGAATTTTTCCGACAAAAATCAGATATGTACAAAAATGACAAAATAACGAATTTTTCGACGAAAATCAGATATGTGCAAAAATGGCAAAAATAGCGGTTATTCCGACAAAAATCAAAAATATATCCAAAAATTACATAAAACGGATTTTTCAACGAAAATCAGATACGTTCAAAAATCACAAAATAACGGATTTTTTCGACAACAATCAGATATGTCCAATAATGGCAAAATAACGAATTTTTCGACGAAAATCAGATATGTACAAAAATGACAAAATAACGGATTTTTCCGACAAGAATCAGATATGTCCAATAATGGAAAATAACGGATTTTTCAAAAATCAGATATGTACAAAAATGACAAAATAACGGATTTTTCGACAAGAATCACATATGGGAAAAAATGGCAAAAACAGCGGCTATTCCGACAAAAAATCAGATATGTCCAAAAATGACAAAATAACGAATTTTTCGACGAAAATCAGATATGTGCAAAAATGGCAAAAATAGCGGTTATTCCGACAAAAATCAAAAATATATCCAAAAATTACATAAAACGGATTTTTCAACGAAAATCAGATACGTTCAAAAATCACAAAATAACGGATTTTTTCGACAACAATCAGATATGTCCAATAATGGCAAAATAACGGATTTTTCGACGAAAATCAGATATGTACAAAAATGACAAAATAACGGATTTTTCGACAAGAATCACATATGGGAAAAAATGGCAAAAATAGTGGCTATTCCGACAAAAATCAGATATGTACAAAAATGACAAAATAACGAATTTTTCGACGAGAATCAGATGGGAAAAAATGGCCAAAATAGCGGTTATTTCGACAAAAATCAGATATGTACAAAAATGACAAAATAACGGATTTTTCCGACGAGAATCAGATATGGGAAAAAATGGCCAAAATAGCGGTTATTCCGACAAAAATCAAAAATATATCCAAAAATTACATAATAACGGATTTTTCAACGAAAATCAGATACGTTCAAAAATCACAAAATAACGGAATTTTTCGAGAACAATCAGATATGTCCAATAATGGCAAAATAACGGATTTTTCGACAAAAATCAGATATGTACAAAAATGACAAAATAACGGTTTTTTCCGACAAGAATCAGATATGGTAAAAAAATGGCAAAAATAGCGGTTATTCCGACAAAAATCAAAAATATATCCAAAAATTACATAATAACGGATTTTTCAACGAAAATCAGATACGTTCAAAAATCACAAAATAACGGATTTTTTCGACAACAATCAGATATGTCCAATAATGGCAAAATAACGAATTTTTCGACGAAAATCAGATATGTACAAAAATGACAAAATAACGAATTTTTCGACGAAAATCAGATATGTGCAAAAATGGCAAAAATAGCGGTTATTCCGACAAAAATCAAAAATATATCCAAAAATTACATAATAACGGATTTTTCAACGAAAATCAGATACGTTCAAAAATCACAAAATAACGGATTTTTTCGACAACAATCAGATATGTCCAATAATGGCAAAATAACGAATTTTTCGACGAAAATCAGATATGTACAAAAATGACAAAATAACGGATTTTTCCGACAAGAATCAGATATGTGCAATAATGGCAAAATAACGGATTTTTCGACGAAAATCAGATATGTACAAAAATGACAAAATAACGGATTTTTCGACAAGAATCACATATGGGAAAAAATGGCAAAAACAGCGGTTATTCCGACAAAAATCAGATATGTCCAAAAATGACAAAATAACGAATTTTTCGACGAAAAACAGATATGTGCAAAAATGGCAAAATAGCGGTTATTCCGACAAAAATCAAAAATATATCCAAAAATTACATAAAAACGGATTTTTCAACGAAAATCAGATACGTTCAAAAATCACAAAATAACGGATTTTTTCGACAACAATCAGATATGTCCAATAATGGCAAAAAAATGAATTTTTCGACGAAAATGAGATATGTACAAAAATGACAAAATAACGGATTTTTCCGACAAGAATCAGATATGGTAAAAAAATGGCAAAAATAGCGGTTATTCCGACAAAAATCAAAAATATATCCAAAAATTACATAATAACGGATTTTTCAACGAAAATCAGATACGTTCAAAAATCACAAAATAACGGATTTTTTCGACAACAATCAGATATGTCCAATAATGGCAAAATAACGAATTTTTCGACGAAAATCAGATATGTACAAAAATGACAAAATAACGAATTTTTCGACGAAAATCAGATATGTGCAAAAATGGCAAAAATAGCGGTTATTCCGACAAAAATCAAAAATATATCCAAAAATTACATAATAACGGATTTTTCAACGAAAATCAGATACGTTCAAAAATCACAAAATAACGGATTTTTTCGACAACAATCAGATATGTCCAATAATGGCAAAATAACGGATTTTTCGACGAAAATCAGATATGTACAAAAATGACAAAATAACGGATTTTTCCGACAAGAATCAGATATGTGCAATAATGGCAAAATAACGGATTTTTCGACGAAAATCAGATATGTACAAAAATGACAAAATAACGGATTTTTCGACAAGAATCACATATGGGAAAAAATGGCAAAAACAGCGGTTATTCCGACAAAAATCAGATATGTCCAAAAATGACAAAATAACGAATTTTTCGACGAAAAACAGATATGTGCAAAAATGGCAAAATAGCGGTTATTCCGACAAAAATCAAAAATATATCCAAAAATTACATAAAACGGATTTTTCAACGAAAATCAGATACGTTCAAAAATCACAAAATAACGGATTTTTTCGACAACAATCAGATATGTCCAATAATGGCAAAAAAATGAATTTTTCGACGAAAATGAGATATGTACAAAAATGACAAAATAACGGATTTTTCCGACAAGAATCAGATATGTCCAATAATGGCAAAATAACGGATTTTTCGACGAAAATCAGATATGTACAAAAATGACAAAATAACGGATTTTTCGACAAGAATCACATATGGGAAAAAATGGCAAAAACAGCGGCTATTCCGACAAAAATCAGATATGTCCAAAAATGACAAAATAACGAATTTTTCGACGAAAATCAGATATGTGCAAAAATGGCAAAAATAGCGGTTATTCCGACAAAAATCAAAAATATATCCAAAAATTCACAAAATAACGGATTTTTTCGACAAAAACAATCAGATATGTCCAATAATGGCAAAATAACGGATTTTTCGACGAAAATCAGATATGTACAAAAATGACAAAATAACGGATTTTTCGATAAGAATCATATATGGGAAAAAATGGCAAAAACAGTGGCTATTCCGCCAAAAATCAGATATGTACAAAAATGACAAAATAACGAATTTTTAGACGAGAATCAGATATGGGAAAAAATGGCCAAAATAGCGGTTATTTCGACAAAAATCAGATATGTACAAAAATGACAAAATAACGTATTTTTCGGACAAGAATCAGATATGGGGAATAATGGCAAAATTAGCGGTTATTCCGACAAAAATCAGATATGTCCAAAAATGACAAAATAACGATTTTTTCGACGAAAATCAGATATGTGCAAATATAGCGGTTATTCCGACAAAAATCAAAAATATATCCAAAAATTACATAATAACGGATTTTTCAACGAAAATCAGATACGTTCAAAAATCACAAAATAACGGAATTTTTCGAGAACAATCAGATATGTCCAATAATGGCAAAATAACGGATTTTTCGACAAAAATCAGATATGTACAAAAATGACAAAATAACGGTTTTTTCCGACAAGAATCAGATATGGTAAAAAAATGGCAAAAATAGCGGTTATTCCGACAAAAATCAAAAATATATCCAAAAATTACATAAAACGGATTTTTCAACGAAAATCAGATACGTTCAAAAATCACAAAATAACGGATTTTTTCGACAACAATCAGATATGTCCAATAATGGCAAAATAACGGATTTTTCGACGAAAATCAGATATGTACAAAAATGACAAAATAACGGATTTTTCGACAAGAATCACATATGGGAAAAAATGGCAAAAACAGTGGCTATTCCGACAAAAATCAGATATGTACAAAAATGACAAAATAACGAATTTTTCGACGAGAATCAGATGGGAAAAAATGGCCAAAATAGCGGTTATTTCGACAAAAATCAGATATGTACAAAAATGACAAAATAACGGATTTTTCCGACGAGAATCAGATATGGGAAAAAATGGCCAAAATAGCGGTTATTCCGACAAAAATAAAAAATATATCCAAAAATTACATAATAACGGATTTTTCAACGAAAATCAGATACGTTCAAAAATCACAAAATAACGGAATTTTTCGAGAACAATCAGATATGTCCAATAATGGCAAAATAACGGATTTTTCGACAAAAATCAGATATGTACAAAAATGACAAAATAACGGTTTTTTCCGACAAGAATCAGATATGGTAAAAAAATGGCAAAAATAGCGGTTATTCCGACAAAAATCAAAAATATATCCAAAAATTACATAATAACGGATTTTTCAACGAAAATCAGATACGTTCAAAAATCACAAAATAACGGATTTTTTCGACAACAATCAGATATGTCCAATAATGGCAAAATAACGAATTTTTCGACGAAAATCAGATATGTACAAAAATGACAAAATAACGGATTTTTCCGACAAGAATCAGATATGTCCAATAATGGCAAAATAACGGATTTTTCGACGAAAATCAGATATGTACAAAAATGACAAAATAACGGATTTTTCGACAAGAATCACATATGGGAAAAAATGGCAAAAACAGCGGTTATTCCGACAAAAATCAGATATGTCCAAAAATGACAAAATAACGAATTTTTCGACGAAAAACAGATATGTGCAAAAATGGCAAAATAGCGGTTATTCCGACAAAAATCAAAAATATATCCAAAAATTACATAAAACGGATTTTTCAACGAAAATCAGATACGTTCAAAAATCACAAAATAACGGATTTTTTCGACAACAATCAGATATGTCCAATAATGGCAAAAAAATGAATTTTTCGACGAAAATGAGATATGTACAAAAATGACAAAATAACGGATTTTTCCGACAAGAATCAGATATGTCCAATAATGGCAAAATAACGGATTTTTCGACGAAAATCAGATATGTACAAAAATGACAAAATAACGGATTTTTCGACAAGAATCACATATGGGAAAAAATGGCAAAAACAGCGGCTATTCCGACAAAAATCAGATATGTCCAAAAATGACAAAATAACGAATTTTTCGACGAAAATCAGATATGTGCAAAAATGGCAAAAATAGCGGTTATTCCGACAAAAATCAAAAATATATCCAAAAATTCACAAAATAACGGATTTTTTCGACAACAATCAGATATGTCCAATAATGGCAAAATAACGGATTTTTCGACGAAAATCAGATATGTACATAAATGACAAAATAACGGATTTTTCGACAAGAATCATATATGGGAAAAAATGGCAAAAACAGTGGCTATTCCGCCAAAAATCAGATATGTACAAAAATGACAAAATAACGAATTTTTAGACGAGAATCAGATATGGGAAAAAATGGCCAAAATAGCGGTTATTTCGACAAAAATCAGATATGTACAAAAATGACAAAATAACGTATTTTTCGGACAAGAATCAGATATGGGGAATAATGGCAAAAATAGCGGTTATTCCGACAAAAATCAAAAATATATCCAAAAATTACATAAAAACGGATTTTTCAACGAAAATCAGATACGTTCAAAAATCACAAAATAACGGAATTTTTCGAGAACAATCAGATATGTCCAATAATGGCAAAATAACGGATTTTTCGACGAAAATCAGATATGTACAAAAATGACAAAATAACGGATTTTTCGACAAGAATCACATATGGGAAAAAATGGCAAAATAGCGGATTTTTCGACGAAAATCAGATATGTACAAAAATGACAAAATAAAGGATTTTTCGACAAGAATCACATATGGGAAAAAATGGCAAAAACAGCGGCTATTCCGACAAAAATCAGATATGTCCAAAAATGACAAAATAACGAATTTTTCGACGAAAATCAGATATGTGCAAAAATGGCAAAAATAGCGGTTATTCCGACAAAAATCAAAAATATATCCAAAAATTACATAAAACGGATTTTTCAACGAAAATCAGATACGTTCAAAAATCACAAAATAACGGATTTTTTCGACAACAATCAGATATGTCCAATAATGGCAAAATAACGGATTTTTCGACGAAAATCAGATATGTACATAAATGACAAAATAACGGATTTTTCGACAAGAATCACATATGGGAAAAAATGGCAAAATAACGGATTTTTCGACGAAAATCAGATATGTACAAAAATGACAAAATAACGGATTTTTCGACAAGAATCACATATGGGAAAAAATGGCAAAAACAGCGGTTATTCCGACAAAAATCAGAAATATGTCCAAAAAAAAACGGATTTTTCAACGAAAATCAGATACGTTCAAAAATCACAAAATAACGGATTTTTTCGACAACAATCAGATATGTCCAATAATGGCAAAATAACGGATTTTTCGACGAAAATCAGATATGTACAAAAATGACAAAATAACGGATTTTTCGACAAGAATCACATATGGGAAAAAATGGCAAAATAACGGATTTTTCGACGAAAATCAGATATGTACAAAAATGACAAAATAACGGATTTTTCGACAAGAATCACATATGGGAAAAAATGGCAAAAACAGCGGTTATTCCGACAAAAATCAGATATGTCCAAAAATGACAAAATAACGAATTTTTCGACGAAAAACAGATATGTGCAAAAATGGCAAAAATAGCGGTTATTCCGACAAAAATCAAAAATATATCCAAAAATTACATAAAACGGATTTTTCAACGAAAATCAGATACGTTCAAAAATCACAAAATAACGGATTTTTTCGACAACAATCAGATATGTCCAATAATGGCAAAATAACGGATTTTTCGACGAAAATCAGATATGTACATAAATGACAAAATAACGGATTTTTCGACAAGAATCACATATGGGAAAAAATGGCAAAAACAGTGGCTATTCCGCCAAAAATCAGATATGTACAAAAATGACAAAATAACGAATTTTTAGACGAGAATCAGATATGGGAAAAAATGGCCAAAATAGCGGTTATTTCGACAAAAATCAGATATGTACAAAAATGACAAAATAACGTATTTTTCGGACAAGAATCAGATATGGGGAATAATGGCAAAAATAGCGGTTATTCCGACAAAAATCAGATATGTCCAAAAATGACAAAATAACGATTTTTTCGACGAAAATCAGATATGTGCAAATAT
The DNA here is from genome assembly GCA_018901825.1 of Drosophila funebris. Taxonomy (NCBI): domain Eukaryota; kingdom Metazoa; phylum Arthropoda; class Insecta; order Diptera; family Drosophilidae; genus Drosophila; species Drosophila funebris. Next base: position 66,747 of record JAEIFK010000694.1, on the reverse strand, counting down.
AGCGGTTATTCCGACAAAAATCAAAAATATATCCAAAAATTACATAATAACGGATTTTTCAACGAAAATCAGATACGTTAAAAAATCACAAAATAACGGATTTTTTCGACAACAATCAGATATGTCCAATAATGGCAAAATAACGGATTTTTCGACGAAAATCAGATATGTACAAAAATGACAAAATAACGGATTTTTCGACAAGAATCACATATGGGGAAAAAATGGCAAAAACAGTGGCTATTCCGACAAAAATCAGATATGTACAAAAATGACAAAATAACGAATTTTTCGACGAGAATCAGATGGGAAAAAATGGCCAAAATAGCGGTTATTTCGACAAAAATCAGATATGTACAAAAATGACAAAATAACGGATTTTTCCGACGAGAATCAGATATGGGAAAAAATGGCCAAAATAGCGGTTATTCCGACAAAAATCAAAAATATATCCAAAAATTACATAATAACGGATTTTTCAACGAAAATCAGATACGTTCAAAAATCACAAAATAACGGAATTTTTCGAGAACAATCAGATATGTCCAATAATGGCAAAATAACGGATTTTTCGACAAAAATCAGATATGTACAAAAATGACAAAATAACGGTTTTTTCCGACAAGAATCAGATATGGTAAAAAAATGGCAAAAATAGCGGTTATTCCGACAAAAATCAAAAATATATCCAAAAATTACATAATAACGGATTTTTCAACGAAAATCAGATATGTACAAAAATGACAAAATAACGGATTTTTCCGACAAGAATCAGATATGTCCAATAATGGCAAAATAACGGATTTTTCGACGAAAATCAGATATGTACAAAAATGACAAAATAACGGATTTTTCGACAAGAATCACATATGGGAAAAAATGGCAAAATAACGGATTTTTCGACGAAAATCAGATATGTACAAAAATGACAAAATAACGGATTTTTCGACAAGAATCACATATGGGAAAAAATGGCAAAAACAGCGGTTATTCCGACAAAAATCAGATATGTCCAAAAATGACAAAATAACGAATTTTTCGACGAAAAACAGATATGTGCAAAAATGGCAAAATAGCGGTTATTCCGACAAAAATCAAAAATATATCCAAAAATTACATAAAACGGATTTTTCAACGAAAATCAGATACGTTCAAAAATCACAAAATAACGGATTTTTTCGACAACAATCAGATATGTCCAATAATGGCAAAATAACGGATTTTTCGACGAAAATCAGATATGTACATAAATGACAAAATAACGGATTTTTCGACAAGAATCACATATGGGAAAAAATGGCAAAAACAGTGGCTATTCCGCCAAAAATCAGATATGTACAAAAATGACAAAATAACGAATTTTTAGACGAGAATCAGATATGGGAAAAAATGGCCAAAATAGCGGTTATTTCGACAAAAATCAGATATGTACAAAAATGACAAAATAACGTATTTTTCGGACAAGAATCAGATATGGGGAATAATGGCAAAAATAGCGGTTATTCCGACAAAAATCAGATATGTCCAAAAATGACAAAATAACGATTTTTTCGACGAAAATCAGATATGTGCAAATATAGCGGTTATTCCGACAAAAATCAAAAATATATCCAAAAATTACATAATAACGGATTTTTCAACGAAAATCAGATACGTTAAAAAATCACAAAATAACGGATTTTTTCGACAACAATCAGATATGTCCAATAATGGCAAAATAACGGATTTTTCGACGAAAATCAGATATGTACAAAAATACAAAATAACGGATTTTTCGACAAGAATCACATATGGGAAAAATGGCAAAAACAGTGGCTATTCCGACAAAAATCAGATATGTACAAAAATGACAAAATAACGAATTTTTCGACGAGAATCAGATAGGGAAAAAATGGCCAAAATAGCGGTTATTTCGACAAAAATCAGATATGTACAAAAATGACAAAATAACGGATTTTTCCGACGAGAATCAGATATGGGAAAAAATGGCCAAAATAGCGGTTATTCCGACAAAAATCAAAAATATATCCAAAAATTACATAATAACGGATTTTTCAACGAAAATCAGATACGTTCAAAAATCACAAAATAACGGAATTTTTCGAGAACAATCAGATATGTCCAATAATGGCAAAATAACGGATTTTTCGACAAAAATCAGATATGTACAAAAATGACAAAATAACGGTTTTTTCCGACAAGAATCAGATATGGTAAAAAAATGGCAAAAATAGCGGTTATTCCGACAAAAATCAAAAATATATCCAAAAATTACATAATAACGGATTTTTCAACGAAAATGAGATATGTACAAAAATGACAAAATAACGGATTTTTCCGACAAGAATCAGATATGTCCAATAATGGCAAAATAACGGATTTTTCGACGAAAATCAGATATGTACAAAAATGACAAAATAACGGATTTTTCGACAAGAATCACATATGGGAAAAAATGGCAAAAACAGCGGCTATTCCGACAAAAATCAGATATGTCCAAAAATGACAAAATAACGAATTTTTTCGACGAAAATCAGATATGTGCAAAAATGGCAAAAATAGCGGTTATTCCGACAAAAATCAAAAATATATCCAAAAATTCACAAAATAACGGATTTTTTCGACAACAATCAGATATGTCCAATAATGGCAAAATAACGGATTTTTCGACGAAAATCAGATATGTACATAAATGACAAAATAACGGATTTTTCGACAAGAATCATATATGGGAAAAAATGGCAAAAACAGTGGCTATTCCGCCAAAAATCAGATATGTACAAAAATGACAAAATAACGAATTTTTAGACGAGAATCAGATATGGGAAAAAATGGCCAAAATAGCGGTTATTTCGACAAAAATCAGATATGTACAAAAATGACAAAATAACGTATTTTTCGGACAAGAATCAGATATGGGGAATAATGGCAAAAATAGCGGTTATTCCGACAAAAAATCAGATATGTCCAAAAATGACAAAATAACGATTTTTTCGACGAAAATCAGATATGTGCAAATATAGCGGTTATTCCGACAAAAATCAAAAATATATCCAAAAATTACATAATAACGGATTTTTCAACGAAAATCAGATACGTTCAAAAATCACAAAATAACGGAATTTTTCGAGAACAATCAGATATGTCCAATAATGGCAAAATAACGGATTTTTCGACAAAAATCAGATATGTACAAAAATGACAAAATAACGGTTTTTTCCGACAAGAATCAGATATGGTAAAAAAATGGCAAAAATAGCGGTTATTCCGACAAAAATCAAAAATATATCCAAAAATTACATAAAACGGATTTTTCAACGAAAATCAGATACGTTCAAAAATCACAAAATAACGGATTTTTTCGACAACAATCAGATATGTCCAATAATGGCAAAATAACGGATTTTTCGACGAAAATCAGATATGTACAAAAATGACAAAATAACGGATTTTTCGACAAGAATCACATATGGGAAAAAATGGCAAAAACAGCGGCTATTCCGACAAAAAATCAGATATGTCCAAAAATGACAAAATAACGAATTTTTCGACGAAAATCAGATATGTGCAAAAATGGCAAAAATAGCGGTTATTCCGACAAAAATCAAAAATATATCCAAAAATTACATAAAACGGATTTTTCAACAAAAATCAGATACGTTCAAAAATCACAAAATAACGGATTTTTTCGACAACAATCAGATATGTCCAATAATGGCAAAATAACGGATTTTTCGACGAAAATCAGATATGTACATAAATGACAAAATAACGGATTTTTCGACAAGAATCACATATGGGAAAAAATGGCAAAATAACGGATTTTTCGACGAAAATCAGATATGTACAAAAATGACAAAATAACGGATTTTTCGACAAGAATCAGATATGGGAAAAAATGGCAAAAACAGCGGTTATTCCGACAAAAATCAGATATGTCCAAAAATGACAAAATAACGAATTTTTCGACGAAAAACAGATATGTGCAAAAATGGCAAAATAGCGGTTATTCCGACAAAAATCAAAAATATATCCAAAAATTACATAAAACGGATTTTTCAACGAAAATCAGATACGTTCAAAAATCACAAAATAACGGATTTTTTCGACAACAATCAGATATGTCCAATAATGGCAAAATAACGGATTTTTCGACGAAAATCAGATATGTACAAAAATGACAAAATAACGGATTTTTCGACAAGAATCACATATGGGAAAAAATGGCAAAAACAGCGGCTATTCCGACAAAAATCAGATATGTACAAAAATGACAAAATAACGAATTTTTTCGACGAGAATCAGATATGGGAAAAAAAGGTTAAACAAAAAACGGTTTTTCCGACAAAAATCAGATAGTCAAAAATACAAAATAACGGATTTTTCGACAAAATCAGATATGAAAATCAAAATAACGGTTTTTCGACAAAAATCAGATATGTACAAAAATGACAAAATAACGGATTTTTCGACAAGAATCAGATATGGAAAAAATGGCAAAAATAGCGGTTATTCCGACAAAAATCAGATATGTACAAAAATGACAAAATAACGTATTTTTCGGACAAGAATCAGATATGGGGAAAAATGGCAAAAATAGCGGTTATTCCGACAAAAATCAGATATGTCCAAAAATGACAAAATAACGATTTTTTCGACGAAAATCAGATATGTGCAAAAATAAATAGAGGTTATTCCGACAAAAATCAAAATATATCCAAAAATAAAAATCAGATATGTCCAAAAATTACATAATAACGGATTTTTCAACGAAAATCAGATACGTTAAAAAATCACAAAATAACGGATTTTTTCGACAACAATCAGATATGTCCAATAATGGCAAAATAACGGATTTTTCGACGAAAATCAGATATGTACAAAAATGACAAAATAACGGATTTTTCGACAAGAATCACATATGGGAAAAAATGGCAAAAACAGTGGCTATTCCGACAAAAATCAGATATGTACAAAAATGACAAAATAACGAATTTTTCGACGAGAATCAGATGGGAAAAAATGGCCAAAATAGCGGTTATTTCGACAAAAATCAGATATGTACAAAAATGACAAAATAACGGATTTTTCCGACGAGAATCAGATATGGGAAAAAATGGCCAAAATAGCGGTTATTCCGACAAAAATCAAAAATATATCCAAAAATTACATAATAACGGATTTTTCAACGAAAATCAGATACGTTCAAAAATCACAAAATAACGGAATTTTTCGAGAACAATCAGATATGTCCAATAATGGCAAAATAACGGATTTTTCGACAAAAATCAGATATGTACAAAAATGACAAAATAACGGTTTTTTCCGACAAGAATCAGATATGGTAAAAAAATGGCAAAAATAGCGGTTATTCCGACAAAAATCAAAAATATATCCAAAAATTACATAATAACGGATTTTTCAACGAAAATCAGATACGTTCAAAAATCACAAAATAACGGATTTTTCGACAACAATCAGATATGTCCAATAATGGCAAAATAACGAATTTTTCGACGAAAATCAGATATGTACAAAAATGACAAAATAACGAATTTTTCGACGAAAATCAGATATGTGCAAAAATGGCAAAAATAGCGGTTATTCCGACAAAAATCAAAAATATATCCAAAAATTACATAATAACGGATTTTTCAACGAAAATCAGATACGTTCAAAAATCACAAAATAACGGATTTTTTCGACAACAATCAGATATGTCCAATAATGGCAAAATAACGAATTTTTCGACGAAAATCAGATATGTACAAAAATGACAAAATAACGGATTTTTCCGACAAGTATCAGATATGTCCAATAATGGCAAAATAACGGATTTTTCGACGAAAATCAGATATGTACAAAAATGACAAAATAACGGATTTTTCGACAAGAATCACATATGGGAAAAAATGGCAAAAACAGCGGTTATTCCGACAAAAATCAGATATGTCCAAAAATGACAAAATAACGAATTTTTCGACGAAAAACAGATATGTGCAAAAATGGCAAAATAGCGGTTATTCCGACAAAAATCAAAAATATATCCAAAAATTACATAAAACGGATTTTTCAACGAAAATCAGATACGTTCAAAAATCACAAAATAACGGATTTTTTCGACAACAATCAGATATGTCCAATAATGGCAAAAAAATGAATTTTTCGACGAAAATGAGATATGTACAAAAATGACAAAATAACGGATTTTTCCGACAAGAATCAGATATGTCCAATAATGGCAAAATAACGGATTTTTCGACGAAAATCAGATATGTACAAAAATGACAAAATAACGGATTTTTCGACAAGAATCACATATGGGAAAAAATGGCAAAAACAGCGGCTATTCCGACAAAAATCAGATATGTCCAAAAATGACAAAATAACGAATTTTTCGACGAAAATCAGATATGTGCAAAAATGGCAAAAATAGCGGTTATTCCGACAAAAATCAAAAATATATCCAAAAATTCACAAAATAACGGATTTTTTCGACAACAATCAGATATGTCCAATAATGGCAAAATAACGGATTTTTCGACGAAAATCAGATATGTACATAAATGACAAAATAACGGATTTTTCGACAAGAATCATATATGGGAAAAAATGGCAAAAATAGCGGTTATTCCGACAAAAATCAGATATGTCCAAAAATGACAAAATAACGATTTTTTCGACGAAAATCAGATATGTGCAAAAATGGCAAAAATAGCGGTTATTCCGACAAAAATCAAAAATATATCCAAAAATTACATAAAACGGATTTTTCAACAAAAATCAGATACGTTCAAAAATCACAAAATAGCGGATTTTTTCGACAACAATCAGATATGTCCAATAATGGCAAAATAACGGATTTTTCGACGAAAATCAGATATGTACATAAATGACAAAATAACGGATTTTTCGACAAGAATCACATATGGGAAAAAATGGCAAAATAACGGATTTTTCGACGAAAATCAGATATGTACAAAAATGACAAAATAACGGATTTTTCGACAAGAATCACATATGGGAAAAAATGGCAAAAACAGCGGCTATTCCGACAAAAATCAGATATGTCCAAAAATGACAAAATAACGAATTTTTCGACGAAAATCAGATATGTGCAAAAATGGCAAAAATAGCGGTTATTCCGACAAAAATCAAAAATATATCCAAAAATTACATAAAACGGATTTTTCAACAAAAATCAGATACGTTCAAAAATCACAAAATAACGGATTTTTTCGACAACAATCAGATATGTCCAATAATGGCAAAATAACGGATTTTTCGACGAAAATCAGATATGTACATAAATGACAAAATAACGGATTTTTCGACAAGAATCACATATGGGAAAAAATGGCAAAATAACGGATTTTTCGACGAAAATCAGATATGTACAAAAATGACAAAATAACGGATTTTTCAACAAGAATCACATATGGGAAAAAATGGCAAAAACAGCGGTTATTCCGACAAAAATCAGATATGTCCAAAAATGACAAAATAACGAATTTTTCGACGAAAAACAGATATGTGCAAAAATGGCAAAATAGCGGTTATTCCGACAAAAATCAAAAATATATCCAAAAATTACATAAAACGGATTTTTCAACGAAAATCAGATACGTTCAAAAATCACAAAATAACGGATTTTTTCGACAACAATCAGATATGTCCAATAATGGCAAAATAACGGATTTTTCGACGAAAATCAGATATGTACATAAATGACAAAATAACGGATTTTTCGACAAGAATCACATATGGGAAAAAATGGCAAAAACAGTGGCTATTCCGCCAAAAATCAGATATGTACAAAAATGACAAAATAACGAATTTTTAGACGAGAATCAGATATGGGAAAAAATGGCCAAAATAGCGGTTATTTCGACAAAAATCAGATATGTACAAAAATGACAAAATAACGTATTTTTCGGACAAGAATCAGATATGGGGAATAATGGCAAAAATAGCGGTTATTGCGACAAAAATCAGATATGTCCAAAAATGACAAAATAACGATTTTTTCGACGAAAATCAGATATGTGCAAATATAGCGGTTATTCCGACAAAAATCAAAAATATATCCAAAAATTACATAATAACGGATTTTTCAACGAAAATCAGATACGTTAAAAAATCACAAAATAACGGATTTTTTCGACAACAATCAGATATGTCCAATAATGGCAAAATAACGGATTTTTCGACGAAAATCAGATATGTACAAAAATGACAAAATAACGGATTTTTCGACAAGAATCACATATGGGAAAAAATGGCAAAAACAGTGGCTATTCCGACAAAAATCAGATATGTACAAAAATGACAAAATAACGAATTTTTCGACGAGAATCAGATGGGAAAAAATGGCCAAAATAGCGGTTATTTCGACAAAAATCAGATATGTACAAAAATGACAAAATAACGGATTTTTCCGACGAGAATCAGATATGGGAAAAAATGGCCAAAATAGCGGTTATTCCGACAAAAATCAAAAATATATCCAAAAATTACATAATAACGGATTTTTCAACGAAAATCAGATACGTTCAAAAATCACAAAATAACGGAATTTTTCGAGAACAATCAGATATGTCCAATAATGGCAAAATAACGGATTTTTCGACAAAAATCAGATATGTACAAAAATGACAAAATAACGGTTTTTTTCCGACAAGAATCAGATATGGTAAAAAAAATGGCAAAAATAGCGGTTATTCCGACAAAAATCAAAAATATATCCAAAAATTACATAATAACGGATTTTTCAACGAAAATCAGATACGTTCAAAAATCACAAAATAACGGATTTTTTCGACAACAATCAGATATGTCCAATAATGGCAAAATAACGAATTTTTCGACGAAAATCAGATATGTACAAAAATGACAAAATAACGAATTTTTCGACGAAAATCAGATATGTGCAAAAATGGCAAAAATAGCGGTTATTCCGACAAAAATCAAAAATATATCCAAAAATTACATAATAACGGATTTTTCAACGAAAATCAGATACGTTCAAAAATCACAAAATAACGGATTTTTTCGACAACAATCAGATATGTCCAATAATGGCAAAATAACGAATTTTTCGACGAAAATCAGATATGTACAAAAATGACAAAATAACGGATTTTTCCGACAAGTATCAGATATGTCCAATAATGGCAAAATAACGGATTTTTCGACGAAAATCAGATATGTACAAAAATGACAAAATAACGGATTTTTCGACAAGAATCACATATGGGAAAAAATGGCAAAAACAGCGGTTATTCCGACAAAAATCAGATATGTCCAAAAATGACAAAATAACGAATTTTTCGACGAAAAACAGATATGTGCAAAAATGGCAAAATAGCGGTTATTCCGACAAAAATCAAAAATATATCCAAAAATTACATAAAACGGATTTTTCAACGAAAATCAGATACGTTCAAAAATCACAAAATAACGGATTTTTTCGACAACAATCAGATATGTCCAATAATGGCAAAAAAATGAATTTTTCGACGAAAATGAGATATGTACAAAAATGACAAAATAACGGATTTTTCCGACAAGAATCAGATATGTCCAATAATGGCAAAATAACGGATTTTTCGACGAAAATCAGATATGTACAAAAATGACAAAATAACGGATTTTTCGACAAGAATCACATATGGGAAAAAATGGCAAAAACAGCGGCTATTCCGACAAAAATCAGATATGTCCAAAAATGACAAAATAACGAATTTTTCGACGAAAATCAGATATGTGCAAAAATGGCAAAAATAGCGGTTATTCCGACAAAAATCAAAAATATATCCAAAAATTCACAAAATAACGGATTTTTTCGACAACAATCAGATATGTCCAATAATGGCAAAATAACGGATTTTTCGACGAAAATCAGATATGTACATAAATGACAAAATAACGGATTTTTCGACAAGAATCATATATGGGAAAAAAATGGCAAAAATAGCGGTTATTCCGACAAAAATCAGATATGTCCAAAAATGACAAAATAACGATTTTTTCGACGAAAATCAGATATGTGCAAATATAGCGGTTATTCCGACAAAAATCAAAAATATATCCAAAAATTACATAATAACGGATTTTTCAACGAAAATCAGATACGTTCAAAAATCACAAAATAACGGAATTTTTCGAGAACAATCAGATATGTCCAATAATGGCAAAATAACGGATTTTTCGACAAAAATCAGATATGTACAAAAATGACAAAATAACGGTTTTTTCCGACAAGAATCAGATATGGTAAAAAAATGGCAAAAATAGCGGTTATTCCGACAAAAATCAAAAATATATCCAAAAATTACATAAAACGGATTTTTCAACGAAAATCAGATACGTTCAAAAATCACAAAATAACGGATTTTTTCGACAACAATCAGATATGTCCAATAATGGCAAAATAACGGATTTTTCGACGAAAATCAGATATGTACAAAAATGACAAAATAACGGATTTTTCGACAAGAATCACATATGGGAAAAAATGGCAAAAACAGCGGCTATTCCGACAAAAATCAGATATGTCCAAAAATGACAAAATAACGAATTTTTCGACGAAAATCAGATATGTGCAAAAATGGCAAAAATAGCGGTTATTCCGACAAAAATCAAAAATATATCCAAAAATTACATAAAACGGATTTTTCAACGAAAATCAGATACGTTCAAAAATCACAAAATAACGGATTTTTTCGACAACAATCAGATATGTCCAATAATGGCAAAATAACGGATTTTTCGACGAAAATCAGATATGTACATAAATGACAAAATAACGGATTTTTCCGACGAGAATCAGATATGGTAAAAAAATGGCAAAAATAGCGGTTATTCCGACAAAAATCAAAAATATATCCAAAAATTACATAATAACGGATTTTTCAACGAAAATCAGATACGTTCAAAAATCACAAAATAACGGATTTTTTCGACAACAATCAGATATGTCCAATAATGGCAAAATAACGGATTTTTCGACGAAAATCAGATATGTACAAAAATGACAAAATAACGAATTTTTCGACGAAAATCAGATATGTGCAAAAATGGCAAAAATAGCGGTTATTCCGACAAAAATCAAAAATATATCCAAAAATTACATAATAACGGATTTTTCAACGAAAATCAGATACGTTCAAAAATCACAAAATAACGGATTTTTTCGACAACAATCAGATATGTCCAATAATGGCAAAATAACGAATTTTTCGACGAAAATCAGATATGTACAAAAATGACAAAATAACGGATTTTTCCGACAAGAATCAGATATGTCCAATAATGGCAAAATAACGGATTTTTCGACGAAAATCAGATATGTACAAAAATGACAAAATAACGGATTTTTCGACAAGAATCACATATGGGAAAAAATGGCAAAAACAGCGGTTATTCCGACAAAAATCAGATATGTCCAAAAATGACAAAATAACGAATTTTTCGACGAAAAACAGATATGTGCAAAAATGGCAAAATAGCGGTTATTCCGACAAAAATCAAAAATATATCCAAAAATTACATAAAACGGATTTTTCAACGAAAATCAGATACGTTCAAAAATCACAAAATAACGGATTTTTTCGACAACAATCAGATATGTCCAATAATGGCAAAAAAATGAATTTTTCGACGAAAATGAGATATGTACAAAAATGACAAAATAACGGATTTTTCCGACAAGAATCAGATATGTCCAATAATGGCAAAATAACGGATTTTTCGACGAAAATCAGATATGTACAAAAATGACAAAATAACGGATTTTTCGACAAGAATCACATATGGGAAAAAATGGCAAAAACAGCGGCTATTCCGACAAAAATCAGATATGTCCAAAAATGACAAAATAACGAATTTTTCGACGAAAATCAGATATGTGCAAAAATGGCAAAAATAGCGGTTATTCCGACAAAAATCAAAAATATATCCAAAAATTCACAAAATAACGGATTTTTCGACAACAATCAGATATGTCCAATAATGGCAAAATAACGGATTTTTCGACGAAAATCAGATATGTACATAAATGACAAAATAACGGATTTTTCGACAAGAATCATATATGGGAAAAAATGGCAAAAATAGCGGTTATTCCGACAAAAATCAGATATGTCCAAAAATGACAAAATAACGATTTTTTCGACGAAAATCAGATATGTGCAAATATAGCGGTTATTCCGACAAAAATCAAAAATATATCCAAAAATTACATAATAACGGATTTTTCAACGAAAATCAGATACGTTCAAAAATCACAAAATAACGGAATTTTTCGAGAACAATCAGATATGTCCAATAATGGCAAAATAACGGATTTTTCGACAAAAATCAGATATGTACAAAAATGACAAAATAACGGTTTTTTCCGACAAGAATCAGATATGGTAAAAAAATGGCAAAAATAGCGGTTATTCCGACAAAAATCAAAAATATATCCAAAAATTACATAAAACGGATTTTTCAACGAAAATCAGATACGTTCAAAAATCACAAAATAACGGATTTTTCGACAACAATCAGATATGTCCAATAATGGCAAAATAACGGATTTTTCGACGAAAATCAGATATGTACAAAAATGACAAAATAACGGATTTTTCGACAAGAATCACATATGGGAAAAAATGGCAAAAACAGCGGCTATTCCGACAAAAATCAGATATGTCCAAAAATGACAAAATAACGAATTTTTCGACGAAAATCAGATATGTGCAAAAATGGCAAAAATAGCGGTTATTCCGACAAAAATCAAAAATATATCCAAAAATTACATAATAACGGATTTTTCAACGAAAATCAGATACGTTCAAAAATCACAAAATAACGGATTTTTTCGACAACAATCAGATATGTCCAATAATGGCAAAATAACGGATTTTTCGACGAAAATCAGATATGTACAAAAATGACAAAATAACGGATTTTTCGACAAGAATCACATATGGGAAAAAATGGCAAAATAACGGATTTTTCGACGAAAATCAGATATGTACAAAAATGACAAAATAACGGATTTTTCGACAAGAATCACATATGGGAAAAAATGGCAAAAACAGCGGTTATTCCGACAAAAATCAGATATGTCCAAAAATGACAAAATAACGAATTTTTCGACGAAAATCAGATATGTGCAAAAATGGCAAAAATAGCGGTTATTCCGACAAAAATCAAAAATATATCCAAAAATTACATAATAACGGATTTTTCAACGAAAATCAGATACGTTCAAAAATCACAAAATAACGGATTTTTTCGACAACAATCAGATATGTCCAATAATGGCAAAATAACGGATTTTTCGACGAAAATCAGATATGTACATAAATGACAAAATAACGGATTTTTCGACAAGAATCACATATGGGAAAAAATGGCAAAAACAGTGGCTATTCCGCCAAAAATCAGATATGTACAAAAATGACAAAATAACGAATTTTTAGACGAGAATCAGATATGGGAAAAATGGCCAAAATAGCGGTTATTTCGACAAAAATCAGATATGTACAAAAATGACAAAATAACGTATTTTTCGGACAAGAATCAGATATGGGGAATAATGGCAAAAATAGCGGTTATTCCGACAAAAATCAGATATGTCCAAAAATGACAAAATAACGATTTTTTCGACGAAAATCAGATATGTGCAAATATAGCGGTTATTCCGACAAAAATCAAAAATATATCCAAAAATTACATAATAACGGATTTTTCAACGAAAATCAGATACGTTAAAAAATCACAAAATAACGGATTTTTTCGACAACAATCAGATATGTCCAATAATGGCAAAATAACGGATTTTTCGACGAAAATCAGATATGTACAAAAATGACAAAATAACGGATTTTTCGACAAGAATCACATATGGGAAAAAATGGCAAAAACAGTGGCTATTCCGACAAAAATCAGATATGTACAAAAATGACAAAATAACGAATTTTTCGACGAGAATCAGATGGGAAAAAATGGCCAAAATAGCGGTTATTTCGACAAAAATCAGATATGTACAAAAATGACAAAATAACGGATTTTTCCGACGAGAATCAGATATGGGAAAAAATGGCCAAAATAGCGGTTATTCCGACAAAAATCAAAAATATATCCAAAAATTACATAATAACGGATTTTTCAACGAAAATCAGATACGTTCAAAAATCACAAAATAACGGAATTTTTCGAGAACAATCAGATATGTCCAATAATGGCAAAATAACGGATTTTTCGACAAAAATCAGATATGTACAAAAATGACAAAATAACGGTTTTTCCGACAAGAATCAGATATGGTAAAAAAATGGCAAAAATAGCGGTTATTCCGACAAAAATCAAAAATATATCCAAAAATTACATAATAACGGATTTTTCAACGAAAATCAGATACGTTCAAAAATCACAAAATAACGGATTTTTTCGACAACAATCAGATATGTCCAATAATGGCAAATTAACGAATTTTTCGACGAAAATCAGATATGTACAAAAATGACAAAATAACGGATTTTTCGACAAGAATCACATATGGGAAAAAATGGCAAAAACAGTGGCTATTCCGACAAAAATCAGATATGTACAAAAATGACAAAATAACGAATTTTTCGACGAGAATCAGATGGGAAAAAATGGCCAAAATAGCGGTTATTTCGACAAAAATCAGATATGTACAAAAATGACAAAATAACGGATTTTTCCGACGAGAATCAGATATGGGAAAAAATGGCCAAAATAGCGGTTATTCCGACAAAAATCAAAAATATATCCAAAAATTACATAATAACGGATTTTTCAACGAAAATCAGATACGTTCAAAAATCACAAAATAACGGAATTTTTCGAGAACAATCAGATATGTCCAATAATGGCAAAATAACGGATTTTTCGACAAAAATCAGATATGTACAAAAATGACAAAATAACGGTTTTTTCCGACAAGAATCAGATATGGTAAAAAAATGGCAAAAATAGCGGTTATTCCGACAAAAATCAAAAATATATCCAAAAATTACATAATAACGGATTTTTCAACGAAAATCAGATACGTTCAAAAATCACAAAATAACGGATTTTTTCGACAACAATCAGATATGTCCAATAATGGCAAAATAACGAATTTTTCGACGAAAATCAGATATGTACAAAAATGACAAAATAACGAATTTTTCGACGAAAATCAGATATGTGCAAAAATGGCAAAAATAGCGGTTATTCCGACAAAAATCAAAAATATATCCAAAAATTACATAATAACGGATTTTTCAACGAAAATCAGATACGTTCAAAAATTACATAATAACGGATTTTTCAACGAAAATCAGATACGTTCAAAAATCACAAAATAACGGAATTTTTCGAGAACAATCAGATATGTCCAATAATGGCAAAATAACGGATTTTTCGACGAAAATCAGATATGTACATAAATGACAAAATAACGGATTTTTCGACAAGAATCACATATGGGAAAAAATGGCAAAAACAGTGGCTATTCCGCCAAAAATCAGATATGTACAAAAATGACAAAATAACGAATTTTTAGACGAGAATCAGATATGGGAAATATGGCCAAAATAGCGGTTATTTCGACAAAAATCAGATATGTACAAAAATGACAAAATAACGTATTTTTCGGACAAGAATCAGATATGGGGAATAATGGCAAAAATAGCGGTTATTCCGACAAAAATCAGATATGTCCAAAAATGACAAAATAACGATTTTTTCGACGAAAATCAGATATGTGCAAATATAGCGGTTATTCCGACAAAAATCAAAAATATATCCAAAAATTACATAATAACGGATTTTTCAACGAAAATCAGATACGTTAAAAAATCACAAAATAACGGATTTTTTCGACAACAATCAGATATGTCCAATAATGGCAAAATAACGGATTTTTCGACGAAAATCAGATATGTACAAAAATGACAAAATAACGGATTTTTCGACAAGAATCACATATGGGAAAAAATGGCAAAAACAGTGGCTATTCCGACAAAAATCAGATATGTACAAAAATGACAAAATAACGAATTTTTCGACGAGAATCAGATGGGAAAAAATGGCCAAAATAGCGGTTATTTCGACAAAAATCAGATATGTACAAAAATGACAAAATAACGGATTTTTCCGACGAGAATCAGATATGGGAAAAAATGGCCAAAATAGCGGTTATTCCGACAAAAATCAAAAATATATCCAAAAATTACATAATAACGGATTTTTCAACGAAAATCAGATACGTTCAAAAATCACAAAATAACGGAATTTTTCGAGAACAATCAGATATGTCCAATAATGGCAAAATAACGGATTTTTCGACAAAAATCAGATATGTACAAAAATGACAAAATAACGGTTTTTTCCGACAAGAATCAGATATGGTAAAAAAATGGCAAAAATAGCGGTTATTCCGACAAAAATCAAAAATATATCCAAAAATTACATAATAACGGATTTTTCAACGAAAATCAGATACGTTCAAAAATCACAAAATAACGGATTTTTTCGACAACAATCAGATATGTCCAATAATGGCAAAATAACGAATTTTTCGACGAAAATCAGATATGTACAAAAATGACAAAATAACGGATTTTTCCGACAAGAATCAGATATGTCCAATAATGGCAAAATAACGGATTTTTCGACGAAAATCAGATATGTACAAAAATGACAAAATAACGGATTTTTCGACAAGAATCACATATGGGAAAAAATGGCAAAAACAGCGGCTATTCCGACAAAAATCAGATATGTCCAAAAATGACAAAATAACGAATTTTTCGACGAAAATCAGATATGTGCAAAAATGGCAAAAATAGCGGTTATTCCGACAAAAATCAAAAATATATCCAAAAATTCACAAAATAACGGATTTTTTCGACAACAATCAGATATGTCCAATAATGGCAAAATAACGGATTTTTCGACGAAAATCAGATATGTACATAAATGACAAAATAACGGATTTTTCGACAAGAATCATATATGGGAAAAAATGGCAAAAACAGTGGCTATTCCGCCAAAAATCAGATATGTACAAAAATGACAAAATAACGAATTTTTAGACGAGAATCAGATATGGGAAAAAATGGCCAAAATAGCGGTTATTTCGACAAAAATCAGATATGTACAAAAATGACAAAATAACGTATTTTTCGGACAAGAATCAGATATGGGGAAAAATGGCAAAAATAGCGGTTATTCCGACAAAAATCAGATATGTCCAAAAATGACAAAATAACGGATTTTTCAACGAAAATCAGATACGTTCAAAAATCACAAAATAACGGAATTTTTCGAGAACAATCAGATATGTCCAATAATGGCAAAATAACGGATTTTTCGACAAAAATCAGATATGTACAAAAATGACAAAATAACGGTTTTTTCCGACAAGAATCAGATATGGTAAAAAAATGGCAAAAATAGCGGTTATTCCGACAAAAATCAAAAATATATCCAAAAATTACATAATAACGGATTTTTCAACGAAAATCAGATACGTTCAAAAATCACAAAATAACGGATTTTTTCGACAACAATCAGATATGTCCAATAATGGCAAAATAACGGATTTTTCGACGAAAAAATCAGATATGTACAAAAATGACAAAATAACGGATTTTTCCGACAAGAATCAGATATGGTAAAAAAATGGCAAAAATAGCGGTTATTCCGACAAAAATCAAAAATATATCCAAAAATTACATAATAACGGATTTTTCAACGAAAATCAGATACGTTCAAAAATCACAAAATAACGGATTTTTTCGACAACAATCAGATATGTCCAATAATGGCAAAATAACGGATTTTTCGACGAAAATCAGATATGTACAAAAATGACAAAATAACGGATTTTTCCGACAAGAATCAGATATGGCCAAAAATGGCAAAAATAACGGATTTTCCGACGAAAATCAGATATGTACAAAAATGACAAAATAACGGATTTTTCGACGAGAATCAGATATGGGAAAAAATGGCCAAAATAGCGGTTATTTCGACAAAAATCAGATATGTACAAAAATGACAAAATAACGGATTTTTCCGACGAGAATCAGATATGGGAAAAAATGGCAAAATAGCGGTTATTCCGACAAAAATCAAAAATATATCCAAAAATTACATAATAACGGATTTTTCAACGAAAATCAGATACGTTCAAAAATCACAAAATAACGGAATTTTTCGAGAACAATCAGATATGTCCAATAATGGCAAAATAACGGATTTTTCGACAAAAATCAGATATGTACAAAAATGACAAAATAACGGTTTTTTCCGACAAGAATCAGATATGGTAAAAAAATGGCAAAAATAGCGGTTATTCCGACAAAAATCAAAAATATATCCAAAAATTACATAATAACGGATTTTTCAACGAAAATCAGATACGTTCAAAAATCACAAAATAACGGATTTTTTCGACAACAATCAGATATGTCCAATAATGGCAAAATAACAGAATTTTTCGACGAAAATCAGATATGTACAAAAATGACAAAATAACGGATTTTTCCGACAAGAATCAGATATGTCCAATAATGGCAAAATAACGGATTTTTCGACGAAAATCAGATATGTACAAAAATGACAAAATAACGGATTTTTCGACAAGAATCACATATGGGAAAAAATGGCAAAAAAAGCGGCTATTCCGACAAAAATCAGATATGTCCAAAAATGACAAAATAACGAATTTTTCGACGAAAATCAGATATGTGCAAAAATGGCAAAAATAGCGGTTATTCCGACAAAAATCAAAAATATATCCAAAAATTCACAAAATAACGGATTTTTTCGACAACAATCAGATATGTCCAATAATGGCAAAATAACGGATTTTTCGACGAAAATCAGATATGTACATAAATGACAAAATAACGGATTTATCGACAAGAATCATATATGGGAAAAAATGGCAAAAACAGTGGCTATTCCGCCAAAAATCAGATATGTACAAAAATGACAAAATAACGAATTTTTAGACGAGAATCAGATATGGGAAAAAATGGCCAAAATAGCGGTTATTTCGACAAAAATCAGATATGTACAAAAATGACAAAATAACGTATTTTTCGGACAAGAATCAGATATGGGGAATAATGGCAAAAATAGCGGTTATTCCGACAAAAATCAAAAATATATCCAAAAATTACATAATAACGGATTTTTCAACGAAAATCAGATACGTTCAAAAATCACAAAATAACGGAATTTTTCGAGAACAATCAGATATGTCCAATAATGGCAAAATAACGGATTTTTCGACAAAAATCAGATATGTACAAAAATGACAAAATAACGGTTTTTTCCGACAAGAATCAGATATGGTAAAAAAATGGCAAAAATAGCGGTTATTCCGACAAAAATCAAAAATATATCCAAAAATTACATAATAACGGATTTTTCAACGAAAATCAGATACGTTCAAAAATCACAAAATAACGGATTTTTTCGACAACAATCAGATATGTCCAATAATGGCAAAATAACGGATTTTTCGACGAAAATCAGATATGTACAAAAATGACAAAATAACGGTTTTTTCCGACAAGAATCAGATATGGTAAAAAAATGGCAAAAATAGCGGTTATTCCGACAAAAATCAAAAATATATCCAAAAATTACATAATAACGGATTTTTCAACGAAAATCAGATACGTTCAAAAATCACAAAATAACGGATTTTTTCGACAACAATCAGATATGTCCAATAATGGCAAAATAACGGATTTTTCGACGAAAATCAGATATGTACAAAAATGACAAAATAACGGATTTTTCCGACAAGAATCAGATATGTCCAATAATGGCAAAATAACGGATTTTTCGACGAAAATCAGATATGTACAAAAATGACAAAATAACGGATTTTTCGACAAGAATCACATATGGGAAAAAATGGCAAAAACAGCGGCTATTCCGACAAAAAATCAGATATGTCCAAAAATGACAAAATAACGAATTTTTCGACGAAAATCAGATATGTGCAAAAATGGCAAAAATAGCGGTTATTCCGACAAAAATCAAAAATAACTTATCACAATCAAATCAATAATGGCAAAATAACGGATTTTTCGACGAAAATCAGATATGTACAAAAATGACAAAATAACGGATTTTTCGACAAGAATCACATATGGGAAAAAATGGCAAAAACAGTGGCTATTCCGACAAAAATCAGATATGTACAAAAATGACAAAATAACGAATTTTTCGACGAGAATCAGATGGGAAAAAATGGCCAAAATAGCGGTTATTTCGACAAAAATCAGATATGTACAAAAATGACAAAATAACGGATTTTTCCGACGAGAATCAGATATGGGAAAAAATGGCCAAAATAGCGGTTATTCCGACAAAAATCAAAAATATATCCAAAAATTACATAATAACGGATTTTTCAACGAAAATCAGATACGTTCAAAAATCACAAAATAACGGAATTTTTCGAGAACAATCAGATATGTCCAATAATGGCAAAATAACGGATTTTTCGACAAAAATCAGATATGTACAAAAATGACAAAATAACGGTTTTTTCCGACAAGAATCAGATATGGTAAAAAAATGGCAAAAATAGCGGTTATTCCGACAAAAATCAAAAATATATCCAAAAATTACATAATAACGGATTTTTCAACGAAAATCAGATACGTTCAAAAATCACAAAATAACGGATTTTTTCGACAACAATCAGATATGTCCAATAATGGCAAAATAACGAATTTTTCGACGAAAATCAGATATGTACAAAAATGACAAAATAACGGATTTTTCCGACAAGAATCAGATATGTCCAAAAATGGCAAAAATAACGGATTTTTCGACGAAAATCAGATATGTACAAAAATGACAAAATAACGGATTTTTCGACAAGAATCACATATGGGAAAAAATGGCAAAAAAGCGGCTATTCCGACAAAAATCAGATATGTCCAAAAATGACAAAATAACGAATTTTTCGACGAAAATCAGATATGTGCAAAAATGGCAAAAATAGCGGTTATTCCGACAAAAAATCAAAAATATATCCAAAAATTACAAAATAACGGATTTTTCGACAACAATCAGATATGTCCAATAATGGCAAAATAACGGATTTTTCGACAAAAATCAGATATGTCCAAAAATGACAAAATAACGGATTTTTCGACAAAAATCAGATATGGAAAAAAATGGCAAAATAACAGGGCTATTCCGACAAAAATCAGAATAATGGCAAAATAAGGATTTTTCGACAAAAATCAATACGTTCAAAAATGACAAAATAACGGATTTTTCGACAACAATAAAACTCCGACAAAAATCAGATATGTCCAATAATGACAAAATAACGAATTTTTCGACGAAAATCAGATATGTGCAAAAATGGCAAAAATAGCGGTTATTCCGACAAAAATCAAAAATATATCCAAAAATTCACAAAATAACGGATTTTTTCGACAACAATCAGATATGTCCAATAATGGCAAAATAACGGATTTTTCGACGAAAATCAGATATGTACAAAAATGACAAAATAACGGATTTTTCGACAAGAATCATATATGGGAAAAAAATGGCAAAAACAGTGGCTATTCCGCCAAAAATCAGATATGTACAAAAATGACAAAATAACGAATTTTTAGACGAGAATCAGATATGGGAAAAAATGGCCAAAATAGCGGTTATTTCGACAAAAATCAGATATGTACAAAAATGACAAAATAACGTATTTTTCGGACGAAAAATCAGATATGGGGAATAATGGCAAAAATAGCGGTTATTCCGACAAAAATCAAAAATATACAAAAATTACATAATAACGGATTTTTCAACGAAAATCAGATACGTTCAAAAATCACAAAATAACGGAATTTTTCGAGAACAATCAGATATGTCCAATAATGGCAAAATAACGGATTTTTCGACAAAAATCAGATATGTACAAAAATGACAAAATAACGGTTTTTTCGACAAGAATCAGATATGGTAAAAAAATGGCAAAAATAGCGGTTATTCCGACAAAAATCAAAAATATATCCAAAAATTACATAAAAACGGATTTTTCAACGAAAATCAGATACGTTCAAAAATCACAAAATAACGGATTTTTTCGACAACAATCAGATATGTCCAATAATGGCAAAATAACGGATTTTTCGACGAAAATCAGATATGTACAAAAATGAAAAAATAACGGTTTTTTCCGACAAGAATCAGATATGGTAAAAAAATGGCAAAAATAGCGGTTATTCCGACAAAAATCAAAAATATATCCAAAAATTACATAATAACGGATTTTTCAACGAAAATCAGATACGTTCAAAAATCACAAAATAACGGATTTTTTCGACAACAATCAGATATGTCCAATAATGGCAAAATAACGAATTTTTCGACGAAAATCAGATATGTACAAAAATGACAAAATAACGGATTTTTCCGACAAGAATCAGATATGTCCAATAATGGCAAAATAACGGATTTTTCGACAAAAATCAGATATGTACAAAAATGACAAAATAACGGATTTTTCGACAAGAATCAGATATGGGAAAAAATGGCAAAAATAGCGGCTATTCCGACAAAAATCAGATATGTCCAAAAATGACAAAATAACGGATTTTTCGACGAAAATCAGATATGTGCAAAAATGGCAAAAATAGCGGTTATTCCGACAAAAATCAAAAATGTATCAAAAATAATGGCAAAATAACGGATTTTTCGACGAAAATCAGATATGTACAAAAATGACAAAATAACGGATTTTTCGACAAGAATCACATATGGGAAAAAATGGCAAAAACAGTGGCTATTCCGACAAAAATCAGATATGTACAAAAATGACAAAATAACGGATTTTTCGACGAGAATCAGATAGGGAAAAAATGGCAAAAATTAGCGGTTATTTCGACAAAAATCAGATATGTACAAAAATGACAAAATAACGGATTTTTCCGACGAGAATCAGATATGGGAAAAAATGGCAAAATAGCGGTTATTCCGACAAAAATCAAAAATATATCCAAAAATTACATAATAACGGATTTTTCAACGAAAATCAGATACGTTCAAAAATCACAAAATAACGGAATTTTTCGACAACAATCAGATATGTCCAATAATGGCAAAATAACGGATTTTTCGACAAAAATCAGATATGTACAAAAATGACAAAATAACGGTTTTTTCCGACAAGAATCAGATATGGTAAAAAAATGGCAAAAATAGCGGTTATTCCGACAAAAATCAAAAATATATCCAAAAATTACATAATAACGGATTTTTCAACGAAAATCAGATACGTTCAAAAATCACAAAATAACGGATTTTTCGACAACAATCAGATATGTCCAATAATGGCAAAATAACGAATTTTTCGACGAAAATCAGATATGTACAAAAATGACAAAATAACGGATTTTTCCGACAAGAATCAGATATGTCCAATAATGGCAAAATAACGGATTTTTCGACGAAAATCAGATATGTACAAAAATGACAAAATAACGGATTTTTCGACAAGAATCACATATGGGAAAAAATGGCAAAAACAGCGGCTATTCCGACAAAAATCAGATATGTCCAAAAATGACAAAATAACGAATTTTTCGACGAAAATCAGATATGTGCAAAAATGGCAAAAATAGCGGTTATTCCGACAAAAATCAAAAATATATCCAAAAATTACAAAATAACGGATTTTTTCGACAAAAATCAGATATGTCCAAAAATGGCAAAATAACGGATTTTTCGACGAACAATCAGATATGTACATAAATGACAAAATAACGGATTTTTCGACAAGAATCATATATGGGAAAAAATGGCAAAATAACGGCTATTCCGACAAAAATCAGATATGTACAAAAATGACAAAATAACGGATTTTTGACAAAAGAATCAAAAATGACAAAATAACGAATTTTTGACGAAAAAATGGAAAATGGCCAAAATAGCGGTTATTTCGACAAAAATCAGATATGTACAAAAATGACAAAATAACGTATTTTTCGGACAAGAATCAGATATGGGGAAAAATGGCAAAAATAGCGGTTATTCCGACAAAAATCAAAAATATATCCAAAAATGACAAAATAACGGATTTTTCGACGAAAATCAGATACGTTCAAAAATCACAAAATAACGGATTTTTTCGACAACAATCAGAATATGTCCAATAATGGCAAAATAACGGATTTTTCGACGAAAATCAGATACGTACAAAAATGACAAAATAACGGATTTTTCGACAAGAATCAGATATGTCCAAAAATGGCAAAATAACGGATTTTTCGACAAAAATCAGATATGTACAAAAATGACAAAATAACGGATTTTTCGACAAGAATCAGATATGGTAAAAAAATGGCAAAAATAGCGGTTATTCCGACAAAAAATCAAAAATATATCCAAAAATTACAAAATAACGGATTTTTCGACGAAAATCAGATAACGTTCAAAAATCACAAAAATAACGGATTTTTCGACAACAATCAGATATGTCCAATAATGGCAAAATAACGGATTTTTCGACGAAAATCAGATATGTACATAAATGACAAAATAACGGATTTTTCGACAAGAATCATATATGGGAAAAAATGGCAAAAACAGTGGCTATTCCGCCAAAAATCAGATATGTACAAAAATGACAAAATAACGAATTTTTAGACGAGAATCAGATATGGGAAAAAATGGCCAAAATAGCGGTTATTTCGACAAAAATCAGATATGTACAAAAATGACAAAATAACGGATTTTTCGGACGAAAATCAGATATGTGCAAAAATCAAAAATAGCGGTTATTCCGACAAAAATCAAAAATATGTCCAAAAATGGCAAAATAACGGATTTTTCAACGAAAATCAGATACGTTAAAAAATCACAAAATAACGGATTTTTCGGCAACAATCAGATATGCCAATAATGGCAAAATAACGGATTTTTCGACGAAAATCAGATATGGTAAAAAAAAATATAGCGGTTATTCCGACAAAAATCAAAAATATATCCAAAAATTACATAATAACGGATTTTTCAACGAAAATCAGATACGTTCAAAAATCACAAAATAACGGATTTTTTCGACAACAATCAGATATGTCCAATAATGGCAAAATAACGGATTTTTCGACAAAAATCAGATATGTACAAAAATGACAAAATAACGGATTTTTCCGACAAGAATCAGATATGGTGCAAAAATGGCAAAAATAGCGGTTATTCCGACAAAAATCAAAAATATATCCAAAAATTACATAATAACGGATTTTTCAACGAAAATCAGATACGTTCAAAAATCACAAAATAACGGATTTTTTCGACAACAATCAGATATGTCCAATAATGGCAAAATAACGAATTTTTCGACGAAAATCAGATATGTACAAAAATGACAAAATAACGGATTTTTCCGACAAGAATCAGATATGTCCAATAATGGCAAAATAACGGATTTTTCGACGAAAATCAGATATGTACAAAAATGACAAAATAACGGATTTTTCGACAAGAATCACATATGGGAAAAAATGGCAAAAATAGCGGCTATTCCGACAAAAATCAGATATGTCCAAAAATGACAAAATAACGAATTTTTCGACGAAAATCAGATATGTGCAAAAATGGCAAAAATAGCGGTTATTCCGACAAAAATCAAAAATATATCCAAAAATTCACAAAATAACGGATTTTTTCGACAACAATCAGATATGTCCAATAATGGCAAAATAACGGATTTTTCGACGAAAATCAGATATGTACATAAATGACAAAATAACGGATTTTTCGACAAGAATCATATATGGGAAAAAATGGCAAAAACAGTGGCTATTCCGCCAAAAATCAGATATGTACAAAAATGACAAAATAACGAATTTTTAGACGAGAATCAGATATGGGAAAAAATGGCCAAAATAGCGGTTATTTCGACAAAAATCAGATATGTACAAAAATGACAAAATAACGATTTTTTCGGACGAAAATCAGATATGGGGAATAATGGCAAAAATAGCGGTTATTCCGACAAAAATCAAAAATATATCCAAAAATTACATAATAACGGATTTTTCAACGAAAATCAGATACGTTAAAAAATCACAAAATAACGGATTTTTTCGACAACAATCAGATATGTCCAATAATGGCAAAATAACGGATTTTTCGACAAAAATCAGATATGTAACAAAAATCAAAAATATATCAAAAATTACATAATAACGGATTTTTCAACGAAAATCAGATACGTTCAAAAATCACAAAATAACGGATTTTTCGACAACAATCAGATATGTCCAATAATGGCAAAATAACGGATTTTTCGACGAAAAATCAGATATGTACAAAAATGACAAAATAACGGATTTTTCCGACAAAAATCAGATATGTGCAAAAAATGGCAAAAATAGCGGTTATTCCGACAAAAATCAAAAATATATCCAAAAATTACATAATAACGGATTTTTCAACGAAAATCAGATACGTTCAAAAATCACAAAATAACGGATTTTTTCGACAACAATCAGATATGTCCAATAATGGCAAAATAACGAATTTTTCGACGAAAATCAGATATGTACAAAAATGACAAAATAACGGATTTTTCCGACAAGAATCAGATATGTCCAATAATGGCAAAATAACGGATTTTTCGACGAAAATCAGATATGTACAAAAATGACAAAATAACGGATTTTTCGACAAGAATCACATATGGGAAAAAATGGCAAAAACAGCGGCTATTCCGACAAAAATCAGATATGTCCAAAAATGACAAAATAACGAATTTTTCGACGAAAATCAGATATGTGCAAAAATGGCAAAAATAGCGGTTATTCCGACAAAAATCAAAAATATATCCAAAAATTCACAAAATAACGGATTTTTTCGACAACAATCAGATATGTCCAATAATGGCAAAATAACGGATTTTTCGACGAAAATCAGATATGTACATAAATGACAAAATAACGGATTTTTCGACAAGAATCATATATGGGAAAAAATGGCAAAAACAGTGGCTATTCCGCCAAAAATCAGATATGTACAAAAATGACAAAATAACGAATTTTTAGACGAGAATCAGATATGGGAAAAAATGGCCAAAATAGCGGTTATTTCGACAAAAATCAGATATGTACAAAAATGACAAAATAACGTATTTTTCGGACAAGAATCAGATATGGGGAATAATGGCAAAAATAGCGGTTATTCCGACAAAAATCAGATATGTCCAAAAATGACAAAATAACGATTTTTTCGACGAAAATCAGATATGTGCAAATATAGCGGTTATTCCGACAAAAATCAAAAATATATCCAAAAATTACATAATAACGGATTTTTCAACGAAAATCAGATACGTTCAAAAATCACAAAATAACGGAATTTTTCGAGAACAATCAGATATGTCCAATAATGGCAAAATAACGGATTTTTCGACAAAAATCAGATATGTACAAAAATGACAAAATAACGGTTTTTTCCGACAAGAATCAGATATGGTAAAAAAATGGCAAAAATAGCGGTTATTCCGACAAAAATCAAAAATATATCCAAAAATTACATAAAACGGATTTTTCAACGAAAATCAGATACGTTCAAAAATCACAAAATAACGGATTTTTTCGACAACAATCAGATATGTCCAATAATGGCAAAATAACGGATTTTTCGACGAAAATCAGATATGTACAAAAATGACAAAATAACGGATTTTTCGACAAGAATCACATATGGGAAAAAATGGCAAAAACAGCGGCTATTCCGACAAAAATCAGATATGTCCAAAAATGACAAAATAACGAATTTTTCGACGAAAATCAGATATGGGCAAAAATGGCAAAAATAGCGGTTATTCCGACAAAAATCAAAAATATATCCAAAAATTACATAAAACGGATTTTTCAACGAAAATCAGATACGTTCAAAAATCACAAAATAACGGATTTTTTCGACAACAATCAGATATGTCCAATAATGGCAAAATAACGGATTTTTCGACGAAAATCAGATATGTACATAAATGACAAAATAACGGATTTTTCGACAAGAATCACATATGGGAAAAAATGGCAAAAACAGTGGCTATTCCGCCAAAAATCAGATATGTACAAAAATGACAAAATAACGAATTTTTAGACGAGAATCAGATATGGGCAAAAATGGCAAAAATAGCGGTTATTCCGACAAAAATCAAAAATATATCCAAAAATTACATAATAACGGATTTTTCAACGAAAATCAGATACGTTCAAAAATCACAAAATAACGGAATTTTTCGGACAACAATCAGATATGTCCAATAATGGCAAAATAACGGATTTTTCGACAAAAATCAGATATGTACAAAAATGACAAAATAACGGTTTTTTCCGACAAGAATCAGATATGGTAAAAAAATGGCAAAAATAGCGGTTATTCCGACAAAAATCAAAAATATATCCAAAAATTACATAATAACGGATTTTTCAACGAAAATCAGATACGTTCAAAAATCACAAAATAACGGATTTTTCGACAACAATCAGATATGTCCAATAATGGCAAAATAACGGATTTTTCGACGAAAATCAGATATGTACAAAAATGACAAAATAACGGATTTTTCCGACAAGAATCAGATATGTCCAATAATGGCAAAATAACGGATTTTTCGACGAAAATCAGATATGTACAAAAATGACAAAATAACGGATTTTTCGACAAGAATCACATATGGGAAAAAATGGCAAAAACAGTGGCTATTCCGACAAAAATCAGATATGTACAAAAATGACAAAATAACGAATTTTTCGACGAAAATCAGATATGTGCAAAAATGGCAAAAATAGCGGTTATTCCGACAAAAATCAAAAAATATATCCAAAAATTCACAAAATAACGGATTTTTTCGACAACAATCAGATATGTCCAATAATGGCAAAATAACGGATTTTTCGACAAAAATCAGATATGTACATAAATGACAAAATAACGGATTTTTCGACAAGAATCATATATGGGAAAAAATGGCAAAAAAACGGGCTATTCCGCCAAAAATCAGATATGTACAAAAATGACAAAATAACGAATTTTTAGACGAGAATCAGATATGGGAAAAAATGACCAAAATAGCGGTTATTTCGACAAAAATCAGATATGTACAAAAATGACAAAATAACGTATTTTTCGGACAAGAATCAGATATGGGGAATAATGGCAAAAATAGCGGTTATTCCGACAAAAATCAGATATGTCCAAAAATGACAAAATAACGATTTTTTCGACGAAAATCAGATATGTGCAAATATAGCGGTTATTCCGACAAAAATCAAAAATATATCCAAAAATTACATAATAACGGATTTTTCAACGAAAATCAGATACGTTCAAAAATCACAAAATAACGGAATTTTTCGAGAACAATCAGATATGTCCAATAATGGCAAAATAACGGATTTTTCGACAAAAATCAGATATGTACAAAAATGACAAAATAACGGTTTTTTCCGACAAGAATCAGATATGGTAAAAAAATGGCAAAAATAGCGGTTATTCCGACAAAAATCAAAAATATATCCAAAAATTACATAAAACGGATTTTTCAACGAAAATCAGATACGTTCAAAAATCACAAAATAACGGATTTTTCGACAACAATCAGATATGTCCAATAATGGCAAAATAACGGATTTTTCGACGAAAATCAGATATGTACATAAATGACAAAATAACGGATTTTTCGACAAGAATCACATATGGGAAAAAATGGCAAAAACAGTGGCTATTCCGCCAAAAATCAGATATGTACAAAAATGACAAAATAACGAATTTTTAGACGAGAATCAGATATGTGCAAAAATGGCAAAAATAGCGGTTATTCCGACAAAAATCAAAAATATATCCAAAAATTACATAATAACGGATTTTTCAACGAAAATCAGATACGTTCAAAAATCACAAAATAACGGAATTTTTCGAGAACAATCAGATATGTCCAATAATGGCAAAATAACGGATTTTTCGACAAAAATCAGATATGTACAAAAATGACAAAATAACGGTTTTTTCCGACAAGAATCAGATATGGTAAAAAAATGGCAAAAATAGCGGTTATTCCGACAAAAATCAAAAATATATCCAAGAAATTACATAATAACGGATTTTTCAACGAAAATCAGATACGATCAAAAATCACAAAATAACGGATTTTTTCGACAACAATCAGATATGTCCAATAATGGCAAAATAACGAATTTTTCGACGAAAATCAGATATGTACAAAAATGACAAAATAACGGATTTTTCCGACAAGAATCAGATATGTCCAATAATGGCAAAATAACGGATTTTTCGACGAAAATCAGATATGTACATAAATGACAAAATAACGGATTTTTCGACAAGAATCACATATGGGAAAAAATGGCAAAAACAGTGGCTATTCCGCCAAAAATCAGATATGTACAAAAATGACAAAATAACGAATTTTTAGACGAGAATCAGATATGGGAAAAAATGGCCAAAATAGCGGTTATTTCGACAAAAAATCAAATATGTACAAAAATGACAAAATAACGTATTTTTCGGACAAGAATCAGATATGGGGAATAATGGCAAAAATAGCGGTTATTCCGACAAAAAATCAGATATGTACAAAAATGACAAAATAACGGATTTTTCCGACAAGAATCAGATATGAGAAAAAATGGCAAAAATAGCGGTTATTCCGACAAAAATTAAAAATATATCCAAAAATTACATAATAACGGATTTTTCGACAAAAATCAGATATGTGCAAAAATAGCGGTTATTCCGACAAAAATCAAAAATATATCCAAAAATTACATAATAACGGATTTTTCAACGAAAATCAGATACGTTCAAAAATCACAAAATAACAGATTTTTTCGACAACAATCAGATATGTCCAATAATGGCAAAATAACGGATTTTTCGACGAAAATCAGATATGTACAAAAATGACATAATAACGGATTTTTCCGACAAGAATCAATATGGGAAAAAATGGCAAAAATAGCGGTTATTCCGACAAAAATCAGATATGTACAAAAATGACAAAATAACGGATTTTTCGACAAGAATCACATATGGGAAAAAATGGCAAAAATAGCGGTTATTCCGACAAAATTCAGATATGTCCAAAAATGGCAAAATACTGGATTTTTTGACGAAAATCAGATATGTAAAAAAATGACAAAATAACGGATTTTTTCGACAACATCAGAAATGTCCAATAATGGCAAAATAACGGATTTTTCTACAAAAATCATATATGTACAAAAATGACAAAATAACGGATTTTTCCGACAAGAATCAGATATGGGAAAAAATGGCAAAAATAGCGGTTATTCCGACAAAAATCAGATATGTACAAAAATGACAAAATAACGGATTTTTCCGACAAGAATCAGATATGAGAAAAAATGGCAAAAATAGCGGTTATTCCGACAAAAATTAAAAATATATCCAAAAATTACATAATAACGGATTTTTCGACAAAAATCAGATATGTAAAAAAAAATAGCGGTTATTCCGACAAAAATCAAAAGTATATCCAAAAATTACATAATAACGGATTTTTCAACGAAAATCAGATACGTTAAAAAATCACAAAATAACAGATTTTTTCGACAACAATCAGATATGTCCAATAATGGCAAAATAACGGATTTTTCGACGAAAATCAGATATGTACAAAAATGACATAATAACGGATTTTTCCGACAAGAATCAGATATGGGAAAAAATGGCAAAAATAGCGGTTATTCCGCCAAAAATCAGATATGTCCAAAAATGACAAAATAACGGATTTTTCGCCGAAAATCAGATTTGTGCAAAAATGGCGAAATAACGAATTTTTCGACGAAAATCAGATATGTCCAAAAATGACAATATATCGGATTTTTCGACAAATATCAGATATGTCCAAAAATGACAATATAACGGATTTCTCGACGAAAATCCGATATGTCCAATCAATAATCAGATATGTGCAAAAATTGCAAAATAACGGATCTTTCGACAAAAAATCCGATATGTCCAAAAATGACAAAATAACGAATTTTTCGACGAAAATCAGATATGTGCAAAAATCACAAAATAACGGATTTTTCCGACAAGCATCAGATATGGGAAAAATGGAAAAAATAGCGGTTATTCCGACAAAAATCAAATATGTCCAAAAATGACAAAATTACGAATTTTTCGACGAAAATCAGATATCTGCAAAAATAGCGGTTATTCTGACAAAAATCAAAAATATATCCAAAAATTACATAATAACGGATTTTTCAACGAAAATCAGATACGTTCAAAAATCACAAAATAACGGATTTTTTCGACAACATTCAGATATGTCCAATAATGGCAAAATAACGGATTTTTCGACCAAAATCAGATATGTACAAAAATGACAAAATAACGGATTTTTCCGACAAGAATCAGATATGGGAAAAAATGGCAAAAATAGCGGTCATTCCGACAAAAAATCAAAAATATATCCAAAAATTACATAATAACGGATTTTTCAACGAAAATCAGATACGTTCAAAAATCACAAAATAACGGATTTTTTCGACAACATTCAGATATGTCCAATAATGGCAAAATAACGGATTTTTCGACCAAAATCAGATATGTACAAAAATGACAAAATAACGGATTTTTCCGACAAGAATCAGATATGGGAAAAAACGGCAAAAATAGTGGTTATTCCGACAAATATCAAATATGTCCAAAAATGACAAAATTACGAATTTTCCGACGAAAATCAGATATGTGCAAAAAATGGCAAAAATAGCGGTAATTCCGACAAAAATCAGATATGTACAAAAATTGAAAAATAATGGATTTTTTGACGAAAATCAGATATGCAAAAAAATGACAAAATAACGGATTTTTTCGACAACAATCAGATATGTCCAAAAATGACAAAATAACGAATTTTTCGACTAAAATCAGATATGTCCAAAAATTGCAAAATAACGGATTTTTCGCCGAAAATCAGATATGTACAAAAATGACAAAATAACGGATTTTTCCGACGAGAATCAGATATGTACAAAAATGACAAAATAACGTATTTTTCCGACAAGAATCAATATGGGAAAAAATAGCAAAAATAGCGGTTATTCCGACAAAAATCTGATTGTCCAAAAATGACATAATAACGAATTTTTCGACAAAAATCAGATATGTGGAAAAATGGCAAAAATAGCGGTTATTCCGACAAAAATCAAATATATATCCAAAAATTACATAATAACGGATTTTTCAACGAAAATCAGATACGTTCAAAAATCACAAAATAACGGATTTTTTCGACAACAATCAGATATGTCCAATAATGGCAAAATAGCGGTTATTCCGACAAAAATCAGATACGTTCAAAAATCACAAATTAACGGATTTTTCCGACAAGAAGCAGATATGGGAAAAAAGGCAAAAATAGTGGTTATTCCGACAAATATCAAATATGTCCAAAAATGACAAAATTACGAATTTTCCGACGAAAATCAGATATGTGCAAAAATGGCAAAAATAGCGGTTATTCCGACAAAAATCAGATATGTACAAAAATTGAAAAATAATGGATTTTTTGACGAAAATCAGATATGCAAAAAAATGACAAAATAACGGATTTTTTCGACAACAATCAGATATGTCCAAAAATGACAAAGTAACGAATTTTTCGACTAAAATCAGATATGTCCAAAAATTGCAAAATAACGGATTTTTCGCCGAAAATCAGATATGTACAAAAATGACAAATTAACGTATTTTTCCGACAAGAATCAGATTTGGGAAAAAATGATAAAAATAGCGGTTATTCCGACAAAAATCAAATATGTCCAAAAATGACAAAATAACGAATTTTTCGACGAAAATCAGATATGTGCAAAAATGGCAAAAATAGCGGTTATTCCGACAAAAATCAAAAATATATCCAAAAATTACATAACGGATTTTTCAACGAAAATCAGATACGTTCAAAAATCACAAAATAACGGATTCTTTCGACAACAATCAGATATGTCCAATAATGGCAAAATAACGGATATTTCGACGAAAATCAGATATGTACAAAAATGACAAAATAACGGATTTTTCCGACGAGAATCAGATTTGGGAAAAAATGATAAAAATAGCGGTTATTCCGACAAAATCAAATATGTCCAAAAATGACAAAGTAACGAATTTTTCGACAAAAATCAGATATGTACAAAAATGACAAAATAACGGATTTTTCCGACGAGAATCAGATATGGGAAAAAATGGCAAAAATAGCGGTTATTCCGACAAAAATCAGATATGTACAAAACTGACAAAATAACGGATTTTTCCGACAAGAATCAGATATAGGAAAAAATGGCAAAAATAGCGGTTATTCCGACAAAAATCAGATATGTCCAAAAATGACAAAATAACGGATTTTTCGACGAAAATCAGATATGTGCAAAAATGGCAAAAATAGCGGTTATTCCGACAAAAATCAAAAATATATCCAAAAATTACATAATAACGGATTTTTCGACGAAAATCAGATATGTACAAAAATGACAAAATAACGGATTTTTCGACAAGAATCACATATGGGAAAAAATGGCAAAAATAGCGGTTATTCCGACAAAATTCAGATATGTCCAAAAATTGAAAAATAATGGATTTTTTGACGAAAATCAAATATGCAAAAAAATGACAAAATAACGGATTTTTTCGACAACAATCAGATATGTCCAAAAATGACAAAGTAACGAATTT
Source organism: Drosophila funebris (assembly GCA_018901825.1). Taxonomy (NCBI): domain Eukaryota; kingdom Metazoa; phylum Arthropoda; class Insecta; order Diptera; family Drosophilidae; genus Drosophila; species Drosophila funebris. The sequence goes on along the minus strand of JAEIFK010000694.1, from coordinate 31,956 downwards.
TTCGACAAAAATCAGATATGTCCAAAAATTGCAAAATAACGGATTTTTCGCCGAAAATCAGATATGTACAAAAATGACAAATTAACGTATTTTTCCGACAAGAATCAATATGGGAAAAAATAGCAAAAATAGCGGTTATTCCGACAAAAATCAGATTGTCCAAAAATGACATAATAACGAATTTTTCGACAAAAAATCAGATATGTGGAAAAATGGCAAAAATAGCTGTTATTCCGACAAAAATCAAAAACATATCCAAAAATTACATAATAACGGATTTTTCGACGAAAATCAGATATGTACAAAAATGACAAAATAACGGATTTTTCGACAAGAATCACATATGGGAAAAAATGGCAAAAATAGCGGTTATTCCGACAAAATTCAGATATGTCCAAAAATTGAAAAATAATGAATTTTTTTGTGAAAATCAAATATGCAAAAAAATGACAAAATAACGGATTTTTTCGACAACAATCAGATATGTCCAAAAATGACAAAGTAACGAATTTTTCGACAAAAATCAGATATGTCCAAAAATTGCAAAATAACGGATTTTTCGCCGAAAATCAGATATGTACAAAAATGACAAATTAACGTATTTTTCCGACAAGAATCAATATGGGAAAAAATAGCGGTTATTCCGACAAAAATCAGATTGTCCAAAAATGACATAATAACGAATTTTTCGACAAAAATCAGATATGTGGAAAAATGGCAAAAATAGCTGTTATTCGGACAAAAATCAAAAATATATCCAAAAATTACATAATAACGGATTTTTCAACGAAAATCAGATACGTTCAAAAATCACAAATTAACGGATTTTTCCGACAAGAATCAGATATGGGAAAAAACGGCAAAAATAGTGGTTATTCCGACAAAAATCAAATATGTCCAAAAATGACAAAATTACGAATTTTCCGACGAAAATCAGATATGTGCAAAAATGGCAAAAATAGCGGTTATTCCGACAAAAATCAGATATGTACAAAAATTGAAAAATAATGGATTTTTTTGACGAAAATCAGATATGCAAAAAAATGACAAAATAACGGATTTTTTCGACAACAATCAGATATGTCCAAAAATGACAAAGTAACGAATTTTTCGACTAAAATCAGATATGTCCAAAAATTGCAAAATAACGGATATTTCGACGAAAATCAGATATGTACAAAAATGACAAAATAACGGATTTTTCCGACGAGAATCAGATTTGGGAAAAAATGATAAAAATAGCGGTTATTCCGACAAAAATCAAAAATATATCCAAAAATTACATAATAACGGATTTTTCGACGAAAATCAGATATGTACAAAAATGACAAAATAACGGATTTTTCGACAAGAATCACATATGGGAAAAAATGGCAAAAATAGCGGTTATTCCGACAAAAATCGGATATGTCCAAAAATGACAAAATAACGGATTTTTCGACGAAAATCAGATATGTGCAAAAATGGCAAAAATAGCGGTTATTCCGACAAAAATCAAAAATATATCAAAAAATTACATAATAACGGATTTTTCGACGAAAATCAGATATGTACAAAAATGACAAAATAACGGATTTTTCGACAAGAATCACATATGGGAAAAAATGGCAAAAATAGCGGTTATTCCGACAAAATTCAGATATGTCCAAAAATTGAAAAATAATGGATTTTTTTGACGAAAATCAAATATGCAAAAAAATGGCAAAATAACGGATTTTTTCGACAACAATCAGATATGTCCAAAAATGACAAAGTAACGAATTTTTCGACAAAAATCAGATATGTCCAAAAATTGCAAAATAACGGATTTTTCGCCGAAAATCAGATATGTACAAAAATGACAAATTAACGTATTTTTCCGACAAGAATCAATATGGGAAAAAATAGCAAAAATAGCGGTTATTCCGACAAAAATCAGATTGTCCAAAAATGACATAATAACGAATTTTTCGACAAAAATCAGATATGTGGAAAAATGGCAAAAATAGCTGTTATTCCGACAAAAATCAAAAATATATCCAAAAATTACATAATAACGGATTTTTCAACGAAAATCAGATACGTTCAAAAATCACAAATTAACGGATTTTTCCGACAAGAATCAGATATGGGAAAAAACGGCAAAAATAGTGGTTATTCCGACAAAAATCAAATATGTCAAAAAATGACAAAATTACGAATTTTCCGACGAAAATCAGATATGTGCAAAAATGGCAAAAATAGCGGTTATTCCGACAAAAATCAGATATGTACAAAAATTGAAAAATAATGGATTTTTTGACAAAAATCAGATATGCAAAAAAATGACAAAATAACGGATTTTTTCGACAACAATCAGATATGTCCAAAAATGACAAAGTAACGAATTTTTCGACTAAAATCAGATATGTCCAAAAATTGCAAAATAACGGATTTTTCGCCGAAAATCAGATATGTACAAAAATGACAAATTAACGTATTTTTCCGACAAGAATCAGATTTGGGAAAAAATGATAAAAATAGCGGTTATTCCGACAAAAATCAAATATGTCCAAAAATGACAAAATAACGAATTTTTCGACGAAAATCAGATATGTGCAAAAATGGCAAAAATAGCGGTTATTCCGACAAAAATCAAAAATATATCCAAAAATTACATAATAACGGATTTTTCAACGAAAATCAGATACGTTCAAAAATCACAAAATAACGGAATTTTTCGACAACTATCAGATATGTCCAATAATGGCAAAATAACGGATTTTTCGACGAAAATCAGATATGTACAAAAATGACAAAATAACGGATTTTTCCGACGAGAATCAGATATGGGAAAAAATGGCAAAAATAGCGGTTATTCCGACAAAAATCAGATATGTACAAAACTGACAAAATAACGGATTTTTCCGTTAAATCAAAAATATATCCAAAAATTACATAATAACGGATTTTTCAACGAAAATCAGATACGTTCAAAAATCACAAAATAACGGATTCTTTCGACAACAATCAGATATGTCCAATAATGGCAAAATAACGGATTTTTCGACGAAAATCAGATATGTACAAAAATGACAAAATAACGGATTTTTCCGACGAGAATCAGATTTGGGAAAAAATGATAAAAATAGCGGTTATTCCGACAAAAATCAAATATGTCCAAAAATGACAAAGTAACGAATTTTTCGACAAAAATCAGATATGTACAAAAATGACAAAATAACGGATTTTTCCGACGAGAATCGGATATGGGAAAAAATGGCAAAAATAGCGGTTATTCCGACAAAAATCAGATATGTACAAAACTGACAAAATAACGGATTTTTCCGACAAGAATCAGATATAGGAAAAAATGGCAAAAATAGCGGTTATTCCGACAAAAATCAAAAATATATCCAAAAATTACATAATAACGGATTTTTCGACGAAAATCAGATATGTACAAAAATGACAAAATAACGGATTTTTCGACAAGAATCACATATGGGAAAAAATGGCAAAAATAGCGGTTATTCCGACAAAATTCAGATATGTCCAAAAATTGAAAAATAATGGATTTTTTTGACGAAAATCAAATATGCAAAAAAATGACAAAATAACGGATTTTTTCGACAACAATCAGATATGTCCAAAAATGACAAAGTAACGAATTTTTCGACAAAAATCAGATATGTCCAAAAATTGCAAAATAACGGATTTTTCGCCGAAAATCAGATATGTACAAAAATGACAAATTAACGTATTTTTCCGACAAGAATCAGATTTGGGAAAAAATGATAAAAATAGCGGTTATTCCGACAAAAATCAAATATGTCCAAAAATGACAAAATAACGAATTTTTCGACGAAAATCAGATATGTGTAAAAATGGCAAAAATAGCGGTTATTCCGACAAAAATCAAAAATATATCCAAAAATTACATAATAACGGATTTTTCAACGAAAATCAGATACGTTCAAAAATCACAAAATAACGGAATTTTTCGACAACTATCAGATATGTCCAATAATGGCAAAATAACGGATTTTTCGACGAAAATCAGATATGTACAAAAATGACAAAATAACGGATTTTTCCGACGAGAATCAGATATGGGAAAAAATGGCAAAAATAGCGGTTATTCCGACAAAAATCAGATATGTACAAAACTGACAAAATAACGGATTTTTCCGTTAAATCAAAAATATATCCAAAAATTACATAATAACGGATTTTTCAACGAAAATCAGATACGTTCAAAAATCACAAAATAACGGAATTTTTCGACAACTATCAGATATGTCCAATAATGGCAAAATAACGGATTTTTTTCGACGAAAATCAGATATGTACAAAAATGACAAAATAACGGATTTTTCCGACGAGAATCAGATATGGGAAAAAATGGCAAAAATAGCGGTTATTCCGACAAAAATCAGATATGTACAAAACTGACAAAATAACGGATTTTTCCGTTAAATCAAAAATATATCCAAAAATTACATAATAACGGATTTTTCAACGAAAATCAGATACGTTCAAAAATCACAAAATAACAGATTTTTCGACAACAATCAGATATGTCCAATAATGGCAAAATAACGGATTTTTCGACGAAAATCAGATATGTAAAAAAATGACAAGATAACGGATTTTTCCGACGAGAATCAGATATGGGAAAAAATGGCAAAAATAGCGGTTATTCCGACAAAAATCAAAAATATATCCAAAAATTACATAATAACGGATTTTTCAACGAAAATCAGATACGTTCAAAATTCACAAAATAACGGATTTTTCGACAACAATCAGATATGTCCAATAATGGCAAAATAGCGGTTATTCCGACAAAAATCAGATACGTTCAAAAATCACAAATTAACGGATTTTTCCGACAAGAATCAGATATGGGAAAAAACGGCAAAAATAGTGGTTATTCCGACAAAAATCAAATATGTCCAAAAATGACAAAATTACGAATTTTCCGACGAAAATCAGATATGTGCAAAAATGGAAAAATAGCGGTTATTCCGACAAAAATCAGATATGTACAAAAATTGAAAAATAATGACAAAATAACGGATTTTTTCGACAACAATCAGATATGTCCAAAAATGACAATATATCGGATTTTTCGACAAATATCAGATATGTCCAAAAATGACAATATAACGGATTTCTCGACGAAAATCCGATATGTCCAATCAATAATCAGATATGTGCAAAAATCACAAAATAACGGATTTTTCCGACAAGCATCAGATATGGGAAAAATGGCAAAAATAGCGGTTATTCCGACAAAAATCAAATATGTACAAAAATGACAAAATTACGAATTTTTCGACGAAAATCAGATATCTGCAAAAATAGCGGTTATTCCGACAAAAATCAAAAATATATCCAAAAATTACATAATAACGGATTTTTCAACGAAAATCAGATACGTTCAAAAATCACAAAATAACGGATTTTTTCGACAACAATCAGATATGTCCAATAATGGCAAAATAACGGATTTTTCGACCAAAATCAGATATGTACAAAAATGACAAAATAACGGATTTTTCCGACAAGAATCAGATATGGGAAAAAATGGCAAAAATAGCGGTCATTCCGACAAAAATCAAAAATATATCCAAAAATTACATAATAACGGATTTTTCAACGAAAATCAGATACGTTCAAAAATCACAAAATAACGGATTTTTTCGACAACATTCAGATATGTCCAATAATGGCAAAATAACGGATTTTTCGACCAAAATCAGATATGTACAAAAATGACAAAATAACGGATTTTTCCGACAAGAATCAGATATGGAAAAAAATGGCAAAAATAGCGGTCATTCCGACCAAAATCAGATATGTCCAAAAATAGCAAAATAACGGATTTTTCGCCGAAAATCAGATATGTACAAAAATGACAAAATAACGGATTTTTCCGACGAGAATCAGATATGTACAAAAATGACAAAATAACGTATTTTTCCGACAAGAATCAATATGGGAAAAAATAGCAAAAATAGCGGTTATTCCGACAAAAAATCAGATTGTCCAAAAATGACATAATAACCAATTTTTCGACAAAAATCAGATATGTGGAAAAATGGCAAAAATAGCGGTTATTCCGACAAAAATCAAATATATATCCAAAAATTACATAATAACGGATTTTTCAACGAAAATCAGATACGTTCAAAAATCACAAAATAACGGATTTTTTCGACAACAATCAGATATGTCCAATAATGGCAAAATAGCGGTTATTCCGACAAAAATCAGATACGTTCAAAAATCACAAATTAACGGATTTTTCCGACAAGAATCAGATATGGGAAAAAACGGCAAAAATAGTGGTTATTCCGACAAAAATCAAATATGTCCAAAAATGACAAAATTACGAATTTTCCGACGAAAATCAGATATGTGCAAAAATGGCAAAAATAGCGGTTATTCCGACAAAAATCAGATATGTACAAAAATTGAAAAATAATGGATTTTTTGACGAAAATCAGATATGCAAAAAAAATGACAAAATAACGGATTTTTTCGACAACAATCAGATATGTCCAAAAATGACAAAGTAACGAATTTTTCGACTAAAATCAGATATGTCCAAAAATTGCAAAATAACGGATTTTTCGCCGAAAATCAGATATGTACAAAAATGACAAATTAACGTATTTTTCCGACAAGAATCAGATTTGGGAAAAAATGATAAAAATAGCGGTTATTCCGACAAAAATCAAATATGTCCAAAAATGACAAAATAACGAATTTTTCGACGAAAATCAGATATGTGCAAAAATGGCAAAAATAGCGGTTATTCCGACAAAAATCAAAAATATATCCAAAAATTACATAACGGATTTTTCAACGAAAATCAGATACGTTCAAAAATCACAAAATAACGGATTCTTTCGACAACAATCAGATATGTCCAATAATAGCAAAATAACGGATATTTCGACGAAAATCAGATATGTACAAAAATGACAAAATAACGGATTTTTCCGACGAGAATCAGATTTGGGAAAAAATGATAAAAATAGCGGTTATTCCGACAAAAATCAAATATGTCCAAAAATGACAAAGTAACGAATTTTTCGACAAAAATCAGATATGTACAAAAATGACAAAATAACGGATTTTTCCGACGAGAATCAGATATGGGAAAAAATGGCAAAAATAGCGGTTATTCCGACAAAAATCAGATATGTACAAAACTGACAAAATAACGGATTTTTCCGACAAGAATCAGATATAGGAAAAAATGGCAAAAATAGCGGTTATTCCGACAAAAATCAGATATGTCCAAAAATGACAAAATAACGGATTTTTCGACGAAAATCAGATATGTGCAAAAATGGCAAAAATAGCGGTTATTCCGACAAAAATCAAAAATATATCCAAAAATTACATAATAACGGATTTTTCGACGAAAATCAGATATGTAAAAAAATGACAAAATAACGGATTTTTCGACAAGAATCACATATGGGAAAAAATGGCAAAAATAGCGGTTATTCCGACAAAATTCAGATATGTCCAAAAATTGAAAAATAATGGATTTTTTGACGAAAATCAAATATGCAAAAAAATGACAAAATAACGGATTTTTTCGACAACAATCAGATATGTCCAAAAATGACAAAGTAACGAATTTTTCGACAAAAATCAGATATGTCCAAAAATTGCAAAATAACGGATTTTTCGCCGAAAATCAGATATGTACAAAAATGACAAATTAACGTATTTTTCCGACGAGAATCAGATATGGGAAAAAACGGCAAAAAATAGTGGTTATTCCGACAAAAATCAAATATGTCCAAAAATGACAAAATTACGAATTTTCCGACGAAAATCAGATATGTGCAAAAATGGCAAAAATAGCGGTTATTCCGACAAAAATCAGATATGTACAAAAATTGAAAAATAATGGATTTTTTGACGAAAATCAGATATGCAAAAAAAATGACAAAATAACGGATTTTTTCGACAACAATCAGATATGTCCAAAAATGACAAAGTAACGAATTTTTCGACTAAAATCAGATATGTCCAAAAATTGCAAAATAACGGATTTTTCGCCGAAAATCAGATATGTACAAAAATGACAAATTAACGTATTTTTCCGACAAGAATCAGATTTGGGAAAAAATGATAAAAATAGCGGTTATTCCGACAAAAATCAAATATGTCCAAAAATGACAAAATAACGAATTTTTCGACGAAAATCAGATATGTGCAAAAATGGCAAAAATAGCGGTTATTCCGACAAAAATCAAAAATATATCCAAAAATTACATAACGGATTTTTCAACGAAAATCAGATACGTTCAAAAATCACAAAATAACGGATTCTTTCGACAACAATCAGATATGTCCAATAATGGCAAAATAACGGATTTTTCGACGAAAATCAGATATGTACAAAAATGACAAAATAACGGATTTTTCCGACGAGAATCAGATTTGGGAAAAAATGATAAAAATAGCGGTTATTCCGACAAAAATCAAATATGTCCAAAAATGACAAAGTAACGAATTTTTCGACAAAAATCAGATATTTACAAAAATGACAAAATAACGGATTTTTCCGACGAGAATCAGATATGGGAAAAAATGGCAAAAATAGCGGTTATTCCGACAAAAATCAGATATGTACAAAACTGACAAAATAACGGATTTTTCCGACAAGAATCAGATATAGGAAAAAATGGCAAAAATAGCGGTTATTCCGACAAAAAATCAAAAATATATCCAAAAATTACATAATAACGGATTTTTCGACGAAAATCAGATATGTACAAAAATGACCAAATAACGGATTTTTCGACAAGAATCACATATGGGAAAAAATGGCAAAAATAGCGGTTATTCCGACAAAATTCAGATATGTCCAAAAACTGAAAAATAATGGATTTTTTGACGAAAATCAAATATGCAAAAAAAATGACAAAATAACGGATTTTTTCGACAACAATCAGATATGTCCAAAAATGACAAAGTAACGAATTTTTCGACTAAAATCAGATATGTCCAAAAATTGCAAAATAACGGATTTTTCGCCGAAAATCAGATATGTACAAAAATGACAAATTAACGTATTTTTCCGACAAGAATCAGATTTGGGAAAAAATGATAAAAATAGCGGTTATTCCGACAAAAATCAAATATGTCCAAAAATGACAAAATAACGAATTTTTCGACGAAAATCAGATATGTGCAAAAATGGCAAAAATAGCGGTTATTCCGACAAAAATCAAAAATATATCCAAAAATTACATAATAACGGATTTTTCAACGAAAATCAGATACGTTAAAAATCACAAAATAACGGAATTTTTCGACAACAATCAGATATGTCCAATAATGGCAAAATAACGGTTTTTCGACGAAAATCAGATATGTACAAAAATGACAAAATAACGGATTTTTCTGACGAGAATCAGATATGGGAAAAAAATGGCAAAAATAGCGGTTATTCCGACAAAAAATCAGATATGTACAAAACTGACAAAATAACGGATTTTTCCGACAAGAATCAGATATAGGAAAAAATGGCAAAAATAGCGGTTATTCCGACAAAAATCAGATATGTCCAAAAATGACAAAATAACGGATTTTTCGACGAAAATCAGATATGTGCAAAAATGGAAAAAATAGCGGTTATTCCGACAAAAATCAAAAATATATCCAAAAATTACATAATAACGGATTTTTCAACGAAAATCAGATACGTTCAAAAATCACAAAATAACAGATTTTTTCGACAACATTCAGATATGTCCAATAATGGCAAAATAACGGATTTTTCGACGAAAATCAGATATGTACAAAAATGACAAGATAACGGATTTTTCCGACGAGAATCAGATTTGGGAAAAAATGATAAAAATAGCGGTTATTCCGACAAAAATCAAATATGTACAAAAATGACAAAATAACGAATTTTTCGACGAAAATCAGATATGTGCAAAAATGGCAAAAATAGCGGTTATTCCGACAAAAAATCAAAAATATATCCAAAAATTACATAACGGATTTTTCAACGAAAATCAGATACGTTCAAAAATCACAAAATAACGGATTCTTTCGACAACAATCAGATATGTCCAATAATGGCAAAATAACGGATTTTTCGACGAAAATCAGATATGTACAAAAATGACAAAATAACGGATTTTTCCGACGAGAATCAGATTTGGGAAAAAATGATAAAAATAGCGGTTATTCCGACAAAAATCAAATATGTCCAAAAATGACAAAGTAACGAATTTTTCGACTAAAATCAGATATGTCCAAAAATTGCAAAATAACGGATTTTTCGCCGAAAATCAGATATGTACAAAAATGACAAATTAACGTATTTTTCCGACAAGAATCTGATTTGGGAAAAAATGATAAAAATAGCGGTTATTCCGACAAAAATCAAATATGTCCAAAAATGACAAAATAACGAATTTTTCGACGAAAATCAGATATGTGCAAAAATGGCAAAAATAGCGGTTATTCCGACAAAAATCAAAAATATATCCAAAAATTACATAACGGATTTTTCAACGAAAATCAGATACGTTCAAAAATCACAAAATAACGGATTCTTTCGACAACAATCAGATATGTCCAATAATGGCAAAATAACGGATTTTTCGACGAAAATCAGATATGTACAAAAATGACAAAATAACGGATTTTTCCGACGAGAATCAGATTTGGGAAAAAATGATAAAAATAGCGGTTATTCCGACAAAAATCAAATATGTCCAAAAATGACAAAGTAACGAATTTTTCGACAAAAATCAGATATGTACAAAAATGACAAAATAACGGATTTTTCCGACGAGAATCAGATATGGGAAAAAATGGCAAAAATAGCGGTTATTCCGACAAAAATCAGATATGTACAAAACTGACAAAATAACGGATTTTTCCGACAAGAATCAGATATAAGAAAAAATGGCAAAAATAGCGGTTATTCCGACAAAAATCAGATATGTCCAAAAATGACAAAATAACGGATTTTTCGACGAAAATCAGATATGTGCAAAAATGGCAAAAATAGCGGTTATTCCGACAAAAATCAAAAATATATCCAAAAATTACATAATAACGGATTTTTCGACGAAAATCAGATATGTAAAAAAATGACAAAATAACGGATTTTTCGACAAGAATCACATATGGGAAAAAATGGCAAAAATAGCGGTTATTCCGACAAAATTCAGATATGTCCAAAAATTGAAAAATAATGGATTTTTTTGACGAAAATCAAATATGCAAAAAAATGACAAAATAACGGATTTTTTCGACAACAATCAGATATGTCAAAAAATGACAAAGTAACGAATTTTTCGACAAAAATCAGATATGTCCAAAAATTGCAAAATAACGGATTTTTCGCCGAAAATCAGATATGTACAAAAATGACAAATTAACTTTTAATTAATTTAATTTTTCCGACAAGAATCAGATTTGGGAAAAAATGATAAAAATAGCGTTTATTCCGACAAAAATCAAATATGTCCAAAAATGACAAAATAACGGATTTTTCGATGAAAATCAGATATGTGCAAAAATGGCAAAAATAGCGGTTATTCCGACAAAAATCAAAAATATATCCAAAAATTACATAATAACGGATTTTTCAACGAATATCAGATACGTTAAAAAATCACAAAATAACAGATTTTTTCGACAACAATCAGATATGTCCAATAATGGCAAAATAACGGATTTTTCGACGAAAATCAGATATGTACAAAAATGACAAAATAACGTATTTTTCCGACAAGAATCAGATATAGGAAAAAAATGGCAAAAATAGCGGTTATTCCGACAAAAATCAGATATGTCCAAAAATGACAAAATAACGGATTTTTCGACGAAAATCAGATATGTGCAAAAATGGCAAAAATAGCGGTTATTCCGACAAAAATCAAAAATATATCCAAAAATTACATAATAACGGATTTTTCGACGAAAATCAGATATGTAAAAAAACGACAAAATAACGGATTTTTCGACAAGAATCACATATGGGAAAAAATGGCAAAAATAGCGGTTATTCCGACAAAATTCAGATATGTCCAAAAATTGAAAAATAATGGATTTTTTGACGAAAATTAAATATGCAAAAAAATGACAAAATAACGGATTTTTTCGACAACAATCAGATATGTCCAAAAATGACAAAGTAACGAATTTTTCGACAAAAATCAGATATGTCCAAAAATTGCAAAATAACGGATTTTTCGCCGAAAATCAGATATGTACAAAAATGACAAATTAACGTATTTTTCCGACAAGAATCAGATTTGGGAAAAAATGATAAAAATAGCGGTTATTCCGACAAAAATCAAATATGTCCAAAAATGACAAAAAAAACGAATTTTTCGACGAAAATCAGATATGTGCAAAAATGGCAAAAATAGCGGTTATTCCGACAAAAATCAAAAATATATCCAAAAATTACATAATAACGGATTTTTCAACGAAAATCAGATACGTTCAAAAATCACAAAATAACGGAATTTTTCGACAACAATCAGATATGTCCAATAATGGCAAAATAACGGATTTTTCGACGAATATCAGATATGTACAAAAATGACAAAATAACGGATTTTTCCGACGAGAATCAGATATGGGAAAAAATGGCAAAAATAGCGGTTATTCCGACAAAAATCAGATATGTACAAAACTGACAAAATAACGGATTTTTCCGACAAGAATCAGATATAGGAAAAAATGGCAAAAATAGCGGTTATTCCGACAAAAATTAGATATGTCCAAAAATGACAAAATAACGGATTTTTCGACGAAAATCAGATATGTGCAAAAATGGCAAAAATAGCGGTTATTCCGACAAAAATCAAAAATATATCCAAAAATTACATAATAACGGATTTTTCAACGAAAATCAGATACGTTCAAAAATCACAAAATAACAGATTTTTTTCGACAACAATCAGATATGTCCAATAATGGCAAAATAACGGATTTTTCGACGAAAATCAGATATGTACAAAAATGACAAAATAACGTATTTTTCCGACAAGAATCAATATGGGAAAAAATGGCAAAAATAGCGGTTATTCCGACAAAAATCAAAAATATATCCAAAAATTACATAACGGATTTTTCAACGAAAATCAGATACGTTCAAAAATCACAAAATAACGGATTCTTTCGACAACAATCAGATATGTCCAATAATGGCAAAATAACGGATTTTTCGACGAAAATCAGATATGTACAAAAATGACAAAATAACGGATTTTTCCGACGAGAATCAGATATGTACAAAAATGACAAAATAACGTATTTTTCCGACAAGAATCAATATGGGAAAAAATGGCAAAAATAGCGGTTATTCCGACAAAAATCAAAAATATATCCAAAAATTACATAAAACGGATTTTTCAACGAAAATCAGATACGTTCAAAAATCACAAAATAACGGAATTTTTCGACAACAATCAGATATGTCCAATAATGGCAAAATAACGGATTTTTCGACGAAAATCAGATATGTACAAAAATGACAAAATAACGGATTTTTCCGACGAGAATCAGATATGGGAAAAAATGGCAAAAATAGCGGTTATTCCGACAAAAATCAGATATGTACAAAACTGACAAATTAACGGATTTTTCCGACAAGAATCAGATATGTACAAAAATGACAAAATAACGGATTTTTCCGACGAGAATCAGATAAGGGAAAAAAATGGCAAAAATAGCGGTTATTCCGACAAAAATCAGATATGTACAAAACTGACAAAATAACGGATTTTTCCGACAAGAATCAGATATAGGAAAAAATGGCAAAAATAGCGGTTATTCCGACAAAAATCAGATATGTCCAAAAATGACAAAATAACGGATTTTTCGACGAAAATCAGATATGTGCAAAAATGGCAAAAATAGCGGTTATTCCGACAAAAATCAAAAATATATCCAAAAATTACATAATAACGGATTTTTCAACGAATATCAGATACGTTCAAAAATCACAAAATAACGGAATTTTTCGACAACTATCAGATATGTCCAATAATGGCAAAATAACGGATTTTTCGACGAAAATCAGATATGTACAAAAATGACAAAATAACGGATTTTTCGACGAAAATCAGATATGTACAAAAATGACAAAATAACGGATTTTTCCGACGAGAATCAGATATGGGAAAAAAATGGCAAAAAATCCGACAAAAATCAGATATGTACAAAACTGACAAAATAACGGATTTTTCCGACAAGAATCAGATATAGGAAAAAATGGCAAAAATAGCGGTTATTCCGACAAAAATCAGATATGTCCAAAAATGACAAAATAACGGATTTTTCGACGAAAATCAGATATGTGCAAAAATGGCAAAAATAGCGGTTATTCCGACAAAAATCAAAAATATATACAAAAATTACATAATAACGGATTTTTCAACGAAAATCAGATACGTTCAAAAATCACAAAATAGAAGATTTTTTCGACAACAATCAGATATGTCCAATAATGGCAAAATAACGGATTTTTCGACGAAAATCAGATATGTACAAAAATGACAAAATACCGGATTTTTCCGACAAGAATCAGATATGGGAAAAAATGGCAAAAATTGCGGTTATTCCGACAAAAATCAAAAATATATCCAAAAATTACATAATAACGGATTTTTCAACGAAAATCAGATACGTTCAAAAATCACAAAATAACGGATTTTTTCGACAACAATCAGATATGTCCAATAATGGCAAAATAGCGGTTATTCCGACAAAAAATCAGATACGTTCAAAAATCACAAATTAACGGATTTTTCCGACAAGAATCAGATATGGGAAAAAATGGCAAAAATAGCGGTTATTCCGACAAAAATCAGATATGTACAAAAATTGAAAAATAATGGATTTTTTGACGAAAATCAGATATGCAAAAAAATGACAAAATAACGGATTTTTTTCGACAACAATCAGATATGTCCAAAAATGACAAAGTAACGAATTTTTCGACTAAAATCAGATATGTCCAAAAATTGCAAAATAACGGATTTTTCGCCGAAAATCACATATATGTACAAAAATGACAAATTAACGTATTTTTCCGAAGAGAATCAGATTTGGGAAAAAATGATAAAAATAGCGGTTATTCCCACAAAAATCAAATATGTCCAAAAATGACAAAATAACGAATTTTTCGACGAAAATCAGATATGTGCAAAAATGGCAAAAATAGCGGTTATTCCGACAAAAATATATCCAAAAATTACATAACGGATTTTTCAACGAAAATCAGATACGTTCAAAAATCACAAAATAACGGATTCTTTCGACAACAATCAGATATGTCCAATAATGGCAAAATAACGAATTTTTCGACGAAAATCAGATATGTACAAAAATGACAAAATAACGGATTTTTCCGACGAGAATCAGATTTGGGAAAAAATGATAAAAATAGCGGTTATTCCGACAAAAATCAAATATGTCCAAAAATGACAAAGTAACGAATTTTTCGACAAAAATCAGATATGTACAAAAATGACAAAATAACGGATTTTTCCGACGAGAATCAGATATGGGAAAAAATGGCAAAAATAGCGGTTATTCCGACAAAAATCAGATATGTACAAAACTGACAAAATAACGGATTTTTCCGACAAGAATCAGATATAGGAAAAAATGGCAAAAATAGCGGTTATTCCGACAAAAATCAGATATGTCCAAAAATGACAAAATAACGGATTTTTCGACGAAAATCAGATATGTGCAAAAATGGCAAAAATAGCCGTTATTCCGACAAAAATCAAAAATATATCCAAAAATTACATAATAACGGATTTTTCGACGAAAATCAGATATGTACAAAAATGACAAAATAACGGATTTTTCGACAAGAATCACATATGGGAAAAAATGGCAAAAATAGCGGTTATTCCGACAAAATTCAGATATGTCCAAAAATTGAAAAATAATGGATTTTTTGACGAAAATCAAATATGCAAAAAAATGACAAAATAACGGATTTTTTCGACAACAATCAGATATGTCCAAAAATGACAAAGTAACGAATTTTTCGACAAAAATCAGATATGTCCAAAAATTGCAAAATAACGGATTTTTCACCGAAAATCAGATATGTACAAAAATGACAAATTAACGTATTTTTCCGACAAGAATCAGATTTGGGAAAAAATGATAAAAATAGCGGTTATTCCGACAAAAATCAAATATGTCCAAAAATGACAAAATAACGAATTTTTCGACGAAAATCAGATATGTGCAAAAATGGCAAAAATAGCGGTTATTCCGACAAAAATCAAAAATATATCCAAAAATTACATAATAACGGATTTTTCAACGAAAATCAGATACGTTCAAAAATCACAAAATAACGGAATTTTTCGACAACTATCAGATATGTCCAATAATGGCAAAATAACGGATTTTTCGACGAAAATCAGATATGTACAAAAATGACAAAATAACGGATTTTTCCGACGAGAATCAGATATGGGAAAAAATGGCAAAAATAGCGGTTATTCCGACAAAAATCAGATATGTACAAAACTGACAAAATAACGGATTTTTCCGACAAGAATCAGATATAGGAAAAAATGGCAAAAATAGCGGTTATTCCGACAAAAATCAGATATGTCCAAAAATGACAAAATAACGGATTTTTCGACGAAAATCAGATATGTGCAAAAATGGCGAAAATAGCGGTTATTCCGACAAAAATCAAAAATATATCCAAAAATTACATAATAACGGATTTTTCAACGAAAATCAGATACGTTCAAAAATCACAAAATAACAGATTTTTTCGACAACAATCAGATATGTCCAATAATGGCAAAATAACGGATTTTTCGACGAAAATCAGATATGTACAAAAATGACAAAATAACGGATTTTTCCGACGAGAATCAGATATGGGAAAAAATGGCAAAAATAGCGGTTATTCCGACAAAAATCAGATATGTACAAAACTGACAAAATAACGGATTTTTCCGACAAGAATCAGATATAGGAAAAAATGGCAAAAATAGCGGTTATTCCGACAAAAATCAAAAATATATCCAAAAATTACATAATAACGGATTTTTCAACGAATATCAGATACGTTCAAAAATCACAAAATAACGGAATTTTTCGACAACTATCAGATATGTCCAATAATGGCAAAATAACGGATTTTTCGACGAAAATCAGATATGTACAAAAATGACAAAATAACGGATTTTTCCGACGAGAATCATTTATGTACAAAAATGACAAAATAACGTATTTTTCCGACAAGAATCAATATGGGAAAAAATGGCAAAAATAGCGGTTATTCCGACAAAAATCAAAAATATATCCAAAAATTACATAATAACGGATTTTTCAACGAAAATCAGATACGTTCAAAAATCACAAAATAACGGAATTTTTCGACAACAATCAGATATGTCCAATAATGGCAAAATAACGGATTTTTCGACGAAAATCAGATATGTTCAAAAATGACAAAATAACGGATTTTTCCGACGAGAATCAGATATGGGAAAAAATGGCAAAAATAGCGGTTATTCCGACAAAAATCAGATATGTACAAAACTGACAAAATAACGGATTTTTCCGACAAGAATCAGATATAGGAAAAAATGGCAAAAATAGCGGTTATTCCGACAAAAATCAGATATGTCCAAAAATGACAAAATAACGGATTTTTCGACGAAAAATCAGATATGTGCAAAAATGGCAAAAATAGCGGTTATTCCGACAAAAAATCAAAAATATATCCAAAAATTACATAATAACGGATTTTTCAACGAAAATCAGATACGTTCAAAAATCACAAAATAACAGATTTTTTCGACAACAATCAGATATGTCCAATAATGGCAAAATAACGGATTTTTCCGACGAAAATCAGATATGTACAAAAATGACAAAATAACGGATTTTTCCGACGAGAATCAGATATGTACAAAAATGACAAAATAACGTATTTTTCCGACAAGAATCAATATGGGAAAAAATGGCAAAAATAGCGGTTATTCCGACAAAAATCAAAAATATATCCAAAAATTACATAATCGGATTTTTCAACGAAAATCAGATACGTTCAAAAATCACAAAATAACGGATTCTTTCGACAACAATCAGATATGTCCAATAATGGCAAAATAACGGATTTTTCGACGAAAATCAGATATGTACAAAAATGACAAAATAACGGATTTTTCCGACGAGAATCAGATATGTACAAAAATGACAAAATAACGTATTTTTCCGACAAGAATCAATATGGGAAAAAATGGCAAAAATAGCGATTATTCCGACAAAAATCAAAAATATATCCAAAAATTACATAACGGATTTTTCAACGAAAATCAGATA
This sequence comes from Drosophila funebris, assembly GCA_018901825.1. NCBI lineage: Eukaryota > Metazoa > Arthropoda > Insecta > Diptera > Drosophilidae > Drosophila > Drosophila funebris. The sequence goes on along the minus strand of JAEIFK010000694.1, from coordinate 13,605 downwards.
CGTTCAAAGATCACAAAATAACGGATTCTTTCGACAACAATCAGATATGTCCAATAATGGCAAAATAACGGATTTTTCGACGAAAATCAGATATGTACAAAAATGACAAAATAACGGATTTTTCCGACGAGAATCATTTATGTACAAAAATGACAAAATAATGTATTTTTCCGACAAGAATCAATATGGGAAAAAATGGCAAAAATAGCGGTTATTCCGACAAAAATAAAAAATATATCCAAAAATTACATAATAACGGATTTTTCAACGAAAATCAGATACGTTCAAAAATCACAAAATAACGGAATTTTTCGACAACAATCAGATATGTCCAATAATGGCAAAATAACGGATTTTTCGACGAAAATCAGATATGTACAAAAATGACAAAATAACGGATTTTTCCGACGAGAATCAGATATGGGAAAAAATGGCAAAAATAGCGGTTATTCCGACAAAAATCAGATATGTACAAAACTGACAAAATAACGGATTTTTCCGACAAGAATCAGATATAGGAAAAAATGGCAAAAATAGCGGTTATTCCGACAAAAATCAGATATGTCAAAAAATGACAAAATAACGGATTTTTCGACGAAAATCAGATATGTGCAAAAATGGCAAAAATAGCGGTTATTCCGACAAAAATCAAAAATATATCCAAAAATTACATAATAACGGATTTTTCAACGAAAATCAGATACGTTCAAAAATCACAAAATAACAGATTTTTTCGACAACAATCAGATATGTCCAATAATGGCAAAATAACGGATTTTTCGACGAAAATCAAATATGTACAAAAATGACATAATAACGGATTTTTCCGACAAGAATCAATATGGGAAAAAATGGCAAAAATAGCGGTTAATCCGACAAAAATCAGATATGTACAAAAATGACAAAATAACGGATTTTTCGACAAGAATCACATATGGGAAAAAATGGCAAAAATAGCGGTTATTCCGACAAAATTCAGATATGTCCAAAAATGGCAAAATACTGGATTTTTTGACGAAAATCAGATATGTAAAAAAATGACAAAATAACGGATTTTTTCGACAACATCAGAAATGTCCAATAATGGCAAAATAACGGATTTTTCTACAAAAATCATATATGTACAAAAATGACAAAATAACGGATTTTTCCGACAAGAATCAGATATGGGAAAAAATGGCAAAAATAGCGGTTATTCCGACAAAAATCAGATATGTACAAAAATGACAAAATAACGGATTTTTCGACAAGAATCACATATGGGAAAAAATGGCAAAAATAGCGGTTATTCCGACAAAATTCAGATATGTCCAAAAATGGCAAAATACTGGATTTTTTGACGAAAATCAGATATGTAAAAAAATGACAAAATAACGGATTTTTCGACAACATCAGAAATGTCCAATAATGGCAAAATAACGGATTTTTCTACAGAAATCATATATGTAAAAAAATGACAAAATAACGGATTTTTCCGACAAGAATCAGATATGGGAAAAAATGGCAAAAATAGCGGTTATTCCGACAAAAAATCAGATATGTCCAAAAATTACATAATAACGGATTTTTCGACGAAAATCAGATATGTACAAAAATGACAAAATAACGGATTTTTCCGACAAGAATCAGATATGGGAAAAAATGGCAAAAATAGCGGTTATTCCGACAAAAATCAGATATGTACAAAAATGACAAAATAACGGATTTTTCCGACAAGAATCAGATATAGGAAAAAATGGCAAAAATAGCGGTTATTCCGACAAAAATCAGATATGTCCAAAAATGACAAAATAACGGATTTTTCGACGAAAATAAGATATGTGCAAAAATGGCAAAAATAGCGGTTATTCCGACAAAAATCAAAAATATATCCAAAAATTACATAATAACGGATTTTTCAACGAAAATCAGATACGTTCAAAAATCACAAAATAACAGATTTTTTCGACAACAATCAGATATGTCCAATAATGGCAAAATAACGGATTTTTCGACGAAAATCAGATATGTACAAAAATGACATAATAACGGATTTTTCCGACAAGAATCAATATGGGAAAAAATGGCAAAAATAGCGGTTAATCCGACAAAAATCAGATATGTACAAAAATGACAAAATAACGGATTTTTCGACAAGAATCACATATGGGAAAAAATGGCAAAAATAGCGGTTATTCCGACAAAATTCAGATATGTCCAAAAATGGCAAAATACTGGATTTTTTGACGAAAATCAGATATGTAAAAAAATGACAAAATAACGGATTTTTCGACAACATCAGAAATGTCCAATAATGGCAAAATAACGGATTTTTCTACAAAAATCATATATGTACAAAAATGACAAAATAACGGATTTTTCCGACAAGAATCAGATATGGGAAAAAATGGCAAAAATAGCGGTTATTCCGACAAAAATTACATAATAACGGATTTTTCGACAAAAATCAGATAGTGCCCAAAAAATAGCGGTTATTCCGACAAAAATCAAAAATATATCCAAAAATTACATAATAACGGATTTTTCAACGAAAATCAGTTACGTTCAAAAATCACAAAATAACGGATTTTTCCGACAACAATCAGATATGTCCATTAATGGCAAAATAACGGATTTTTCTACAAAAATCAGATATGTACAAAAATGACAAAATAACGGATTTGTCCGACAAGAATCAATATGGGAAAAAATGGCAAAAATAGCGGTTAATCCGACAAAAAATCAGATATGTACAAAAATGACAAAATAACGGATTTTTCCGACAAGAATCAGATATGGAAAAAAATGGCAAAAATAGCGGTTATTCCGACAAAAAATCAGATATGTACAAAACTGACAAAATAACTGATTTTTCGACGAAAATCAGATATGTGCAAAAATAGCGGCTATTCCGACAAAAATCAAAAATATATCCAAAAATACATAATAACGGATTTTTCAACGAAAATCAGATACGTTCAAAAATCACAAAATAACAGATTTTTCGACAACAATCAGATATGTCCAATAATGCAAAATAACGGATTTTTCGACGAAAATCAGATATGTACAAAAATGACATAATAACGGATTTTTCCGACAAGAATCAATATGGGAAAAAAATGGCAAAAATAGCGGTTAATTCGACAAAAATCAGATATGTACAAAAATGACAAAATAACGGATTTTTCGACAAGAATCACATATGGGAAAAAATGGCAAAAATAGCGGTTATTCCGACAAAAATCAGAATATGTCCAAAAATGGCAAAATACCGGATTTTTTGACGAAAATCAGATATGTAAAAAAATGACAAAATAACGGATTTTTCGACAACATCAGAAATGTCCAATAATGGCAATATAACGGATTTTTCTACAAAAATCATATATGTACAAAAATGACAAAATAACGGATTTTTCCGACAAGAATCAGATATGGGAAAAAATGGCAAAAATAGCGGTTATTCCGACAAAAATCAGATATGTACAAAAATGACAAAATAACGGATTTTTCGACAAGAATCACATATGGGAAAAAATGGCAAAAATAGCGGTTATTCCGACAAAATTCAGATATGTCCAAAAATGGCAAAATAATGGATTTTTTGACGAAAATCAGATATGTAAAAAAATGACAAAATAACGGATTTTTTCGACAACATCAGAAATGTCCAATAATGGCAAAATAACGGATTTTTCTACAAAAATCATATATGTACAAAAATGACAAAATAACGGATTTTTCCGACAAGAATCAGATATGGGAAAAAATGGCAAAAATAGCGGTTATTCTCAAAAAAATTACAAAATAACGGATTTTTCGACAAAAATCAGATATGTGCACAAAAAAAATCACAAAATAACGGATTTTTCGACAAAATCAGATATGTACAAAAATGGCAAAATAACGGATTTTTCCGACAAAAATCAGATATGTCCAAAAATGGCAAAATAACGGATTTTTACGACAAAAATCAGATATGTACAAAAATGGCAAAAATAACGGATTTTTCCGACAAAAATCAAAAATATATCCAAAAATTACATAACGGATTTTTCAACGAAAATCAGATACGTTCAAAGATCACAAAATAACGGATTCTTTCGACAACAATCAGATATGTCCAATAATGGCAAAATAACGGATTTTTCGACGAAAATCAGATATGTACAAAAATGACAAAATAACGGATTTTTCCGACGAGAATCATTTATGTACAAAAATGACAAAATAACGTATTTTTCCGACAAGAATCAATATGGGAAAATAAAAAATGGCAAAAATAGCGGTTATTCCGACAAAAATCAAAAAATATATCCAAAAATTACATAATAACGGATTTTTCAACGAAAATCAGATACGTTCAAAAATCACAAAATAACGGAATTTTTCGACAACAATCAGATATGTCCAATAATGGCAAAATAACGGATTTTTCGACGAAAATCAGATATGTACAAAAATGACAAAATAACGGATTTTTCCGACGAGAATCAGATATGGGAAAAAATGGCAAAAATAGCGGTTATTCCGACAAAAATCAGATATGTACAAAACTGACAAAATAACGGATTTTTCCGACAAGAATCAGATATGGGAAAAAATGGCAAAAATAGCGGTTATTCCGACAAAAATCAGATATGTCCAAAAATGACAAAATAACGGATTTTTCGACGAAAATCAGATATGTGCAAAAATGGCAAAAATAGCGGTTATTCCGACAAAAATCAAAAATATATCCAAAAATTACATAATAACGGATTTTTCAACGAAAATCAGATACGTTCAAAAATCACAAAATAACGGAATTTTTCGACAACAATCAGATATGTCCAATAATGGCAAAATAACGGATTTTTCGACGAAAATCAGATATGTACAAAAATGACAAAATAACGGATTTTTCCGACAAGAATCAGATATGGGCAAAAATGGCAAAAATAGCGGTTATTCCGACAAAAATCAGATATGTACAAAAATTACAAAATAACGGATTTTTCGGGAAAAATGGCAAAAATAGCGGTTATTCCGACAAAAATCAAATATATCCAAAAATGACAAAATAACGGATTTTTTCGACGAAAATCAGATACGTACAAAAATGACAAAATAACGGATTTTTTCGACAAAATCAGATATGTCCAATAATGGCAAAATAACGGATTTTTCCGACAAAAAATCAGATATGTACAAAAATGACAAAATAACGGATTTTTCCGACAAAAATCAGATATGTACAAAAATGACAAAATAACGGATTTTTCCGACAAGAATCACATATGGGAAAAAAATGGCAAAAATAGCGGTTATTCCGACAAAAATCAAAAATATATCCAAAAATTACATAATACGGATTTTTCAACGAAAATCAGATACGTTCAAAAATCACAAAATAACGGATTTTTTCGACAACAATCAGATATGTCCAATAATGGCAAAATAACGGATTTTTCGACAAAAATCAGATATGTACAAAAATGACAAAATAACGGATTTTTCCGACAAGAATCAGATATATGTACAAAAATGACAAAAATAACGGATTTTTCCGACAAGAATCAAATATGGGAAAAAATGGCAAAAATAGCGGTTATTCCGACAAAAATCAAAAATATATCCAAAAATTACATAATAACGGATTTTTCGACGAAAATCAGATACGTTCAAAAATCACAAAATAACGGATTTTTCGACAACAATCAGATATGTCCAATAATGGCAAAATAACGGATTTTTTGACGAAAATCAGATATGTACAAAAATGACAAAATAACGGATTTTTCCGACAAAATCAGATATGGCAAAAAAAAATGGCAAAAATAACGGAATTTTTCCGACAAAAATCAGATATGTACAAAAATGACAAAATAACGGATTTTTCCGACAAGAATCAGATATGGGAAAAAATGGCAAAAATAGCGGTTATTCCGACAAAAATCAGATATGTCACAAAAATGACAAAATAACGGATTTTTCGACAAAAATCAGATATGTGAAAAAATGCAAAAATAGCGGTTATTCCGACAAAAAATCAAAAATATATCCAAAAATTACATAATAACGGATTTTTCAACGAAAATCAGATACGTTCAAAAATCACAAAATAACGGATTTTTCGACAACAATCAGATATGTCCAATAATGGCAAAATAACGGATTTTTCGACAAAAATCAGATATGTACAAAAATGACAAAATAACGGATTTTTCCGACAAGAATCAGATATGGGAAAAAATGGCAAAAATAGCGGTTATTCCGACAAAAATCAGATATGTACAAAAATGACAAAATAACGGATTTTTCGACAAGAATCAGATATGGGAAAAAATGGCAAAAATAGCGGTTATTCCGACAAAATTCAGAATATGTCCAAAAATGGCAAAATAACGGATTTTTCGACGAAAATCAGATATGTACAAAAATCACAAAATAACGGATTTTTTCGACAACAATCAGATATGTCCAATAATGGCAAAATAACGGATTTTTCGACAAAAATCAGATATGTACAAAAATGACAAAATAACGGATTTTTCCGACAAGAATCAGATATGGGAAAAAATGGCAAAAATAGCGGTTATTCCGACAAAAATCAGATATGTACAAAAATGACAAAATAACGGATTTTTCGACAAGAATCACATATGGGAAAAAATGGCAAAAATAGCGGTTATTCCGACAAAAATCAGATATGTCCAAAAATGGCAAAATAACGGATTTTTCGACGAAAATCAGATATGTACAAAAATGACAAAATAACGGATTTTTTCGACAACAATCAGATATGTCCAATAATGGCAAAATAACGGATTTTTCTACAAAAATCAGATATGTACAAAAATGACAAAATAACGGATTTTTCCGACAAGAATCAGATATGGGAAAAATGGCAAAAATAGCGGTTATTCCGACAAAAACAAAGATATGTCCAAAAATTACATAATAACGGATTTTTCGACGAAAATCAGATACGTTCAAAAATCACAAAATAACGGATTTTTCCGACAAAAATCAGATATGTCCAAAAATGGCAAAATAACGGATTTTTCCGACGAAAATCAGATATGTACAAAAATGACAAAATAACGGATTTTTCCGACAAGAATCAGATATGGAAAAAATGGCAAAAATAACGGTTATTCCGACAAAAATCAGATATGTACAAAAATGACAAAATAACGGATTTTTCCGACAAGAATCAGATATGGGCAAAAAATGGCAAAAATAGCGGTTATTCCGACAAAAATCAAAAATATATCCAAAAATTACATAATAACGGATTTTTCAACGAAAATCAGATACGTTCAAAAAATCACAAAATAACGGATTTTTTCGACAACAATCAGATATGTCCAATAATGGCAAAATAACGGATTTTTCGACGAAAATCAGATATGTACAAAAATGACAAAATAACGGATTTTTCCGACAAGAATCAGATATGGGAAAAAATGGCAAAAATAGCGGTTAATCCGACAAAAATCAGATATGTACAAAAATGACAAAATAACGGATTTTTCGACAAGAATCACATATGGGAAAAAATGGCAAAAATAGCGGTTATTCCGACAAAATTCAGAATATGTCCAAAAATGGCAAAATACTGGATTTTTTGACGAAAATCAGATATGTAAAAAAATGACAAAATAACGGATTTTTTCGACAACAATCAGAAATGTCCAATAATGGCAAAATAACGGATTTTTCGACAAAAATCATATATGTACAAAAATGACAAAATAACGGATTTTTCCGACAAGAATCAGATATGGGAAAAAATGGCAAAAATAGCGGTTATTCCGACAAAAATCATACAAAATAAAAATAACGGATTTTTCGACAAAAATCAGATATGTGCAAAAATGGCAAAAATAGGTTATTCCGACAAAAATCAGATATGTCCAAAAATGGCAAAATAACGGATTTTTTCGACAAAAATCAGATATGTACAAAAAATGACAAAATAACGGATTTTTCCGACAACAATCAGATATGTCCAAAAATGGCAAAATAACGGATTTTTTCGACAAAAATCAGATATGTACAAAAATGACAAAATAACGGATTTTTCCGACAAGAATCAGATATGTACAAAAATGGCAAAATAACGGATTTTTCCGACAAAAATCAGATATGTACAAAAATGACAAAATAACGGATTTTTCCGACAAGAATCAGATATGGGAAAAAATGGCAAAAATAGCGGTTATTCCGACAAAAATCAGATATGTACAAAAATGACAAAATAACGGATTTTTCGACAAGAATCAGATATGGGAAAAAATGGCAAAAATAGCGGTTATTCCGACAAAAATCAGAAATGTTCCAAAAATGGCAAAATAACGGATTTTTTGACGAAAATCAGATATGTTCAAAAAATGACAAAATAACAGGATTTTTTCGACAACAATCAGATATGTCCAATAATGGCAAAATAACGGATTTTTCGACAAAAATCAGATATGTACAAAAATGACAAAATAACGGATTTTTCCGACAAGAATCAGATATGGGAAAAAATGGCAAAAATAGCGGTTATTCCGACAAAAATCAGATATGTCCAAAAATGACAAAATAACGGATTTTTCGACAAAAATCAGATATGGGAAAAAATGGCAAAAATAGCGGTTATTCCGACAAAAATCAAAAATATATCCAAAAATTACATAATAACGGATTTTTCAACGAAAATCAGATACGTAAAAAAATCACAAAATAACAGATTTTTTCGACAACAATCAGATATGTCCAATAATGGCAAAATAACGGATTTTTCGACAAAAATCAGATATGTACAAAAATGACAAAATAACGGATTTTTCCGACAAGAATCAGATATGGGAAAAAATGGCAAAAATAGCGGTTAATCCGACAAAAATCAGATATGTACAAAAATGACAAAATAACGGATTTTTCGACAAGAATCACATATGGGAAAAAATGGCAAAAATAGCGGTTATTCCGACAAAATTCAGATATGTCCAAAAATGGCAAAATACTGGATTTTTTGACGAAAATCAGATATGTAAAAAAATGACAAAATAACGGATTTTTTCGACAACATCAGAAATGTCCAATAATGGCAAAATAACGGATTTTTCTACAAAAATCATATATGTACAAAAATGACAAAATAACGGATTTTTCCGACAAGAATCAGATATGGGAAAAAATGGCAAAAATAGCGGTTATTCCGACAAAAATTACATAATAACGGATTTTTCGACAAAAATCAGATATGTGCAAAAATAGCGGTTATTCCGACAAAAATCAAAAATATATCCAAAAATTACATAATAACGGATTTTTCAACGAAAATCAGTTACGTTCAAAAATCACAAAATAACGGATTTTTTCGACAACAATCAGATATGTCCATTAATGGCAAAATAACGGATTTTTCTACAAAAATCAGATATGTACAAAAATGACAAAATAACGGATTTTTCCGACAAGAATCAGATATGTGCAAAAATAGCGGTTATTCCGACAAAAATCAAAAATATATCCAAAAATTACATAACGGATTTTTCAACGAAAATCAGATACGTTCAAAGATCACAAAATAACGGATTCTTTCGACAACAATCAGATATGTCCAATAATGGCAAAATAACGGATTTTTCGACGAAAATCAGATATGTACAAAAATGACAAAATAACGGATTTTTCCGACGAGAATCATTTATGTACAAAAATGACAAAATAACGTATTTTTCCGACAAGAATCAATATGGGAAAAAATGGCAAAAATAGCGGTTATTCCGACAAAAATAAAAAATATATCCAAAAATTACATAATAACGGATTTTTCAACGAAAATCAGATACGTTCAAAAATCACAAAATAACGGAATTTTTTCGACAACAATCAGATATGTCCAATAATGGCAAAATAACGGATTTTTCGACGAAAATCAGATATGTACAAAAATGACAAAATAACGGATTTTTCCGACGAGAATCAGATATGGGAAAAAATGGCAAAAATAGCGGTTATTCCGACAAAAAATCAGATATGTACAAAACTGACAAAATAACTGATTTTTCGACGAAAATCAGATATGTGCAAAAATGGCAAAAATAGCGGTTATTCCGACAAAAATCAAAAATATATCCAAAAATTACATAATAACGGATTTTTCAACGAAAATCAGATACGTTCAAAAATCACAAAATAACAGATTTTTTCGACAACAATCAGATATGTCCAATAATGGCAAAATAACGGATTTTTCGACGAAAATCAGATATGTACAAAAATGACATAATAACGGATTTTTCCGACAAGAATCAATATGGGAAAAAATGGCAAAAATAGCGGTTAATCCGACAAAAATCAGATATGTACAAAAATGACAAAATAACGGATTTTTCGACAAGAATCACATATGGGAAAAAATGGCAAAAATAGCGGTTATTCCGACAAAATTCAGATATGTCCAAAAATGGCAAAATACTGGATTTTTTGACGAAAATCAGATATGTAAAAAAATGACAAAATAACGGATTTTTTCGACAACATCAGAAATGTCCAATAATGGCAATATAACGGATTTTTCTACAAAAATCATATATGTACAAAAATGACAAAATAACGGATTTTTCCGACAAGAATCAGATATGGGAAAAAATGGCAAAAATAGCGGTTATTCCGACAAAAATCAGATATGTACAAAAATGACAAAATAACGGATTTTTCGACAAGAATCACATATGGGAAAAAATGGCAAAAATAGCGGTTATTCCGACAAAATTCAGATATGTCCAAAAATGGCAAAATACTGGATTTTTTGACGAAAATCAGATATGTAAAAAAATGACAAAATAACGGATTTTTTCGACAACATCAGAAATGTCCAATAATGGCAAAAAAACGGATTTTTCTACAAAAATCATATATGTACAAAAATGACAAAATAACGGATTTTTCCGACAAGAATCAGATATGGGAAAAAATGGCAAAAATAGCGGTTATTCCGACAAAAATTACATAATAACGGATTTTTCGACAAAAATCAGATATGTGCAAAAATAGCGGTTATTCCGACAAAAATTAAAAATATATCCAAAAATTACATAATAACGGATTTTTCAACGAAAATCAGTTACGTTCAAAAATCACAAAATAACGGATTTTTTCGACAACAATCAGATATGTCCATTAATGGCAAAATAACGGATTTTTCTACAAAAATCAGATATGTACAAAAATGACAAAATAACGGATTTTTCCGACAAGAATCAGATACGTGCAAAAATAGCGGTTATTCCGACAAAAATCAAAAATATATCCAAAAATTACATAATAACGGATTTTTCAACGAAAATCAGATACGTTCAAAAATCACAAAATAACAGATTTTTTCGACAACAATCAGATATGTCCAATAATGGCAAAATAACGGATTTTTCGACGAAAATCAGATATGTACAAAAATGACATAATAACGGATTTTCCGACAAGAATCAATATGGGAAAACATGGAAAAAATAGCGGTTATTCCGACAAAAATCAGATATGTACAAAAATGACAAAATAACGGATTTTTCCGACAAGAATCAGATATGGGAAAAAATGGCAAAAATAGCGGTTATTCCGACAAAAAATCAGATATGTCCAAAAATTACATAATAACGGATTTTTCGACGAAAATCAGATATGTACAAAAATGACAAAATAACGGATTTTTCCGACGAGAATCAGATATGGGAAAAAATGGCAAAAATAGCGGTTATTCCGACAAAAATCAGATATGTACAAAACTGACAAAATAACGGATTTTTCCGACAAGAATCAGATATAGGGAAAAAATGTCAAAAATAGCGGTTATTCCGACAAAAATCAGATATGTCCAAAAATGACAAAATAACGGATTTTTCGACGAAAATCAGATATGTGCAAAAATGGCAAAAATAGCGGTTATTCCGACAAAAATCAAAAATATATCCAAAAATTACATAATAACGGATTTTTCAACGAAAATCAGATACGTTCAAAAATCACAAAATAACAGATTTTTTCGACAACAATCAGATATGTCCAATAATGGCAAAATAACGGATTTTTCGACGAAAATCAGATATGTACAAAAATGACATAATAACGGATTTTTCCGACAAGAATCAATATGGGAAAAAATGGCAAAAATAGCGGTTAATCCGACAAAAATCAGATATGTACAAAAATGACAAAATAACGGATTTTTCGACAAGAATCACATATGGGAAAAATGGCAAAAATAGCGGTTATTCCGACAAAATTCAGATATGTCCAAAAATGGCAAAATACTGGATTTTTTGACGAAAATCAGATATGTAAAAAAATGACAAAATAACGGATTTTTTCGACAACATCAGAAATGTCCAATAATGGCAAAATAACGGATTTTTCTACAAAAATCATATATGTACAAAAATGACAAAATAACGGATTTTTCCGACAAGAATCAGATATGGGAAAAAATGGCAAAAATAGCGGTTATTCCGACAAAAATTACATAATAACGGATTTTTCAACGAAAATCAGTTACGTTCAAAAATCACAAAAATAACGGATTTTTTCGACAACAATCAGATATGTCCATTAATGGCAAAATAACGGATTTTTCTACAAAAATCAGATATGTACAAAAATGACAAAATAACGGATTTTTCCGACAAGAATCAGATATGTGCAAAAATAGCGGTTATTCCGACAAAAATCAAAAATATATCCAAAAATTACATAACGGATTTTTCAACGAAAATCAGATACGTTCAAAGATCACAAAATAACGGATTCTTTCGACAACAATCAGATATGTCCAATAATGGCAAAATAACGGATTTTTCGACGAAAATCAGATATGTACAAAAATGACAAAATAACGGATTTTTCCGACGAGAAACATTTATGTACAAAAATGACAAAAATAACGTATTTTTCCGACAAGAATCAATATGGGAAAAAATGGCAAAAATAGCGGTTAATCCCACAAAAAATCAGATATGTACAAAAATGACAAAATAACGGATTTTTCGACAAGAATCACATATGGGAAAAAATGGCAAAAATAGCGGTTATTCCGACAAAATTCAGATATGTCCAAAAATGGCAAAATAGGATTTTTGACGAAAATCAGATATGTAAAAAAATGACAAAATAACGGATTTTTTCGACAACATCAGAAATGTCCAATAATGGCAAAATAACGGATTTTTCTACAAAAATCATATATGTACAAAAATGACAAAATAACGGATTTTTCCGACAAGAATCAGATATGGGAAAAAATGGCAAAAATAGCGGTTATTCCGACAAAAATCAGATATGTCCAAAAATGACAAAATAACGGATTTTTCGACGAAAATCAGATATGTGCAAAAATGGCAAAAATAGCGGTTATTCCGACAAAAATCAAAAATATATCCAAAAATTACATAATAACGGATTTTTCAACGAAAATCAGATACGTTCAAAAATCACAAAATAACAGATTTTTCGACAACAATCAGATATGTCCAATAATGGCAAAATAACGGATTTTTCGACGAAAATCAGATATGTACAAAAATGACATAATAACGGATTTTTCCGACAAGAATCAATATGGGAAAAAATGGCAAAAATAGCGGTTAATCC